>BGPT01000758.1:21127-90240 GCA_003297045.1 Symbiodinium sp. clade C Y103
ATTTGGAGGGTTTTGGAGGGTTTTGGAGCGTTTGAAGGCTGGCAAACGGCAGGCTTGAACAGCAACAAAAAGCTATTGAGGGGGTGCCAAAAAGGCTTTGGAGCGTTCAGAAGGTGGGAAGGCTGGCAAACGGCAGGCTTGAACAGCAACAACAAGCTATCGATGTGGCTTTGATGCCTCTGCCTGCAGAGTTGGGGGTGCCAAAAAGGCATTTGGATGGTTTTGGAGAGTTTTTGGAGCGTTTGAAGGCTGGCAAACGGCAGGCTTGAACAGCAACGAAAAGCTATTGACATGGTGCCAAAAAGGCTTTTGGAGCGTTCGGAAGGTGGGAAGGCTGGCAAACGGCAGGCTTGAACGGCAACTACAAGCTATTGATGTGGCTTTGATGCCTTTGCCTGCAGATTTGGAGGGTTTTGGAGAGTTTTGGAGAGTTTTGGAGCGTTTGAAGGCTGGCAAACGGCAGGCTTGAACAGCAACAAAAAGCTATTGACGCGGTGCCAAAAAAGGCGTTCGGAGCGTTCGGAACGTTGGAATGCTGGCAAGCGGCAGGCTTCAACAGCAACAACAAGCTATTGATGTGGCTTTGATGCCTTTGCCTGCAGAGTTGGGGGTGCCAAAAAGGCATTTGGAGGGTTTTGGAGCGTTTGAAGGCTGGCAAACGGCAGGCTTGAACAGCAACAAAAAGCTATTGAGGGGGTGCCAAAAAGGCTTTTGGAGCGTTCAGAAGGTGGGAAGGCTGGCAAACGGCAGGCTTGAACAGCAACAGCAAGCTATTGATGTGGCTTTGCTGCCTTTGCCTGCAGAGTTGGGGGTGCCAAAAAGGCATTTGGAGGGTTTTGGAGCGTTTGAAGGCTGGCAAACGGCAGGCTTGAACAGCAACAAAAAGCTATTGAGGGGGTGCCAAAAAGGCTTTTGGAGCGTTCANGGCATTTGGAGGGTTTTGGAGAGTTTTGGAGCGTTTGAAGGCTGGCAAACGGCAGGCTTGAACAGCAACAAAAAGCTATTGAGGGGGTGCCAAAAAGGCTTTTGGAGCGTTCGGAAGGTGGGAAGGCTGGCAAACGGCAGGCTTGAACGGCAACAGCAAGCTATTGATGTGGCTTTGATGCCATTGCCTGCAGAGTTGGGGGTGCCAAAAAGGCATTTGGAGGGTTTTGGAGAGTTTTTGGAGCGTTTGAAGGCTGGCAAACGGCAGGCTTGAACAGCAACGAAAAGCTATTGACGTGGTGCCAAAAAGGCTTTTGGAGCGTTCGGAATGTGGGAAGGCTGGCAAACGGCAGGCTTGAACAGCAACAACAAGCTATTGATGTGGCTTTCATGCCTTTGCCTGCAGAGTTGGGGGTGCCAAAAAGGCATNCAAACGGCAGGCTTGAACAGCAACAAAAAGCTATTGACGTGGTGCCAAAAAGGCTTTTGGAGCGTTCGGAAGGTGGGAAGGCTGGCAAACGGCAGGCTTCAACAGCAACAACAAGCTATTGATGTGGCTTTCATGCCTTTGCCTGCAGAGTTGGGGGTGCCAAAAAGGCATTTGGAGGGTTTTGGAGGGTTTTGGACAGTTTTGGAGCGTTTGAAGGCTGGCAAACGGCAGGCTTGAACAGCAACAAGAAGCTATTGAGGGGGTGCCAAGAAGGCCTTTGGAGCGTTCGGAAGGTGGGAAGGCTGGCAAACGGCAGGCTTGAACGGCAACAACAAGCTATTGATGTGGCTTTGATAAGGCTGGCAAACGGCAGGCTTCAACAGCAACAACAAGCTATTGGTCTGGCTTTGATGCCTTTGCCTGCAGAGTTGGGGGTGCCAAAAAGGCATTTGGAGGGTTTTAGAGGGTTTTGGAGCGTTTGAAGGCTGGCAAACGGCAGGCTTGAACAGCAACAAAAAGCTATTGAGGTGCCAAGAAGGCCTTTGGAGCGTTCGGAAGGTGGGAAGGCTGGCAAACGGCAGGCTTGAACGGCAACTACAAGCTATTGATGTGGCTTTGATGCCTTTGCCTGCAGAGTTGGGGGTGCCAAAAAGGCATTTGGAGGGTTTTGGAGAGTTTTGAAGCGTTTGAAGGCTGGCAAACGGCAGGCTTGAACAGCAACAAAAAGCTATTGAGGGTGTGCCAAAAAGGCCTTTGGAGCGTTCGGAAGGTTGGAAGGCTGGCAAACGGCAGGCTGGCAAACGGCAGGCTTGAACGGCAACAAAAAGCTATTGAAGGGGTGCCAAAAAGACCTGCCGAGCGTTTGGAACGTTGGAAGACTGGCAAACGGCAGGCTTGAACGGCAAGAACAAGCTATTGATGTGGCTTTGATGCCTTTGCCTGCAGAGTTGCAAGCTATTGATGTGGCTTTGATGCCTTTGCCTGCAAAGTTAGGGGGGCCTTTGGAGGGTATGGACCGTTTGAAGGCTGGCCGTTTGAAGGCTGGCAAATGGCCTTGCGAGCGTTTAGAACGTTTGAAGGTTGGCAAACGGCAGGCCTGAACGGCAAGAAAAAGATATTGATGTGGCAAGGCTGTTGCCATGGCAAGGACAAAAGAGCCAAGTTCCACACCTCCGGTGGTCCCAAGCGCCGCCCCTGCCTTGGCCAAGGCCGGGGTCGGCGGATATATAATTTGCTCTTTTTGCTCTGAGATCCTTTTGAGGGAGAGTGGACTTTTGTGGGAGTGGAGTGCCTGCCTTGAGTTTGGGTGGCGGAGATCAGATGCCTCAAGTAGCAGGTATTGAGGGCAGACCTCATAATCCACTGAGCAGAGCAAGGTGAAGATCACAATTTCAACGCAGATGTTGGACAAGGGAGGAATAGTTTGTTTTGAGACATTTACCCGCTGCCTGCATGTTTCAGCCAAAAAAAACGCGTGGGCGCGGGACACCTGGTGGATCTGCAAGAAGCCACGCAGTGAGGCAGGATGAGCTGGGAGTTGGGAGTTGGGAAGGGTTTTCCATGCTTTTCTCAGATGGGCATGGTCACATTTGAAAGCGAAATATTGCTTGAATTTTGCGTGCAAAGGCTGTGAGCAGACATATAGTTTTATTTCTGTTTTCAAGCGCCGTCTTGTTTTTAGTTTGTGTGCGACCTCTATGTTGGCCGCACTGCTTGTTTGTCATTCATTTTTTTTCCCTCCGCGTATATCAGGGTTTGTTTCTGCCTTCTTTATTCGTTCATTTTTCCCGAAAGCTCCTGCGAAGGTTTTTTTTTCCCAAAGAACAGCTACCAAATGCATCTACATAACATCTCCTACTTCCTTTAGATCTCCCACATCATCTACATCAACTTCATCTACATCACATACATCCCATACAAATCTTGTACATCATCTACATCATCTACATCAAAGTCATTATACACAATCACTATTCATCAACATCATTTTTTACAGAACATCTCCTACTTCCTTTACATCTCCCACATCATCATACATCATCTACATTCAACTTCATCAACATCACATTAAGGCATCTCATACAAATCATGTACATCATCTACATCATCTACATCATGTTGCACAGGAGTCGTTACACAGGACTTATTACGCAGGAGTTGTTAGACAGGAGTTGTTACATAGGAGTTCTTACCCAGGAGTTAAGACTCAGGAGTTTTAACCCAGGAGTTAAGACTGAGGAGTTCTTACCCAGGAGTTAAGACTCAGGAGTTATTACGCAGAAGTTAATACTAAGGAGTTAAACTCCTACCAAAACTCCTACTTGTCAAGTTCTTCTAAATTCTCTCTTGAGGCGGCGGGGCAGCCAAATGCATCCAAATTCCGGATTCCGAAACGGACAAACGCGTGGTGAAATGCGAATTCTTGCTGTGTACTTTCGACCCTTTGCGGGGATCGTGCGTGTCGGACGCACGAATGTGTGGTGAAATGCGAGTTTTGCACTGCGAAGCGCAACCCTTTCGCATGCAATGAGGGTCGAAGTGCAAAAACTGCGGGAAAATTGCGATTTTGACATGGCAGACGTTTGGATGAGGGTGGAAGTGCCGAAACTGAGGTAACACTCAATTACACGTTCATGCCTCGCTTTTCATCACAACTTTTTCATTCATCGTCATTCATAATCATCAATCATCCTACGTTTTCTTGCTGTCTTCTCCTTCCCTACTCTTTTCGTCTACTCCCTCCTGCTTTCCTCTCGGACCACACTATCGCCTAATTTCTTTCATTGCTTGTTTGTTTGCTTGCTTATTTGTGTGTGGGTGTGGGTGTGGGTTTCCTTTCTGTTGATAGTTCTGTCGCTTGTGCTCACCGTTGGTGTTTGTCATCATAGCATTTGTGTTTGTAATGAAATGGCACATTGATGCTGTTGGTTCTAGAAAACAACACTGGGGAACGTGAAAGAGTATTGCGGTTGGCAAAGTGTTCATGTACGATCAGTGTTGGTCGGTTGGATACAGAACTTTGTGACACGAGCTGCTTTCCTGGGATGACGCAGCAGTGGAGTTGATTGTTGATCGATGTTGATCGTTTCTTTGGCAGTGGCTGTGATCCCAGGCGGCTTTCCATGGCAGGGCCGGGCGGAAATGTTTGATACTTGGAGCAGCCAGTGGACGAAGAGAATATATGTTGTTCAGATCTGTTCAGACTTCAGACATGTTCTTCATGTTTCATCATGTTTCCGCTGCTTCTTAACTAAGTGCTTGGGTCGGGGTTCATTTCTCAACGGCGGATTCAATGTAATTGTGTTCGAACACATTCAGCATTTGTGCCCAGGTACGCGCCATGTCTCCGCAGGAGGGCAACTGAAGTTGATGCAAACTGGTTGGGCAGCATTGTTCTGCAAACCAGGATTTTGTGTTCAGTGTTTGGGTAGCCAGAAAAACTGAAATAGACAAAAAACAACACGATTGATAAAAGGCCGAGAGGAACTTGAAGATGGTGTCAATTGTCAATACAGGTAGATGATGCAGGGGTATGGTGAGCTCCTGTAACCTGCGCATGAGGAGACGGCACAATGGTGCAACTCTCTGGCACTTTGTTGGGGGCTCAAAGAGCAGGCATCAAAAAAGTTGCTTGTCAAGACATACAGGCAGTATCAACCAGTCCTCATGCAGCAAATCTACGGGACACTGCTGTTTACAAGGGAAGAACCGTCCTCCCAACCCCTTTGAGTCCCTTGTTCGGGTGGCTTTGGCCACGCATTGGGCCCATTGGCATTTTCATTGTTGCCAAGGTGGAGTGAAAGGCCGCATCTTGCGAGATCTTCAGGCAGTACTGAACAGCAATGCCCGCTGGAACATGCTGGAAAACACAAGTTATTTGATTGAAATGATTTGACATTTGACTTGAGGAGAGATGCCTGGGTTTGAAGAAGCTAAAAGACGTACATATTGAGTCGGCGAAAGCAAGTGGTTCATAGGAACTGATCGGAAACAACTTCGAAGAAAACCAATCGAACATGCACAAAGCACACACTCTGTGGCAACAGAGTGGAAATACACGGTATGGGAACGTTTTATTCTGTGAAGTGATGCTAGGAACAGATCCAAAGGAGGCAGATTGATGGGCTGCAATTCGACCAAATGCTCAGGCCAGGGCGGCCAAGAGTCAGCATGACAGATTTTTGTTTAACTCAGATTGGTAGGTTCGAATATGTTGATTTTATGGAGTTGATAGTTTTTTCGTCTGTGACCATTTTGAGTGTGAATATTTTTGTATTTCTGCGTACATGGCATTTGCACATATTCTGATCTCACATTGCATGTGATCTGACACTGTTTACTGGAAGGACAAATACACTGACAGATTTGGGCATTGAGGAGACACGGATTGGAATGGATCCTTCGGACATTTGGCAGTCTCTTTCTTTTCCCAAGAGGGTTGTGGTTGAAAGGATTGGCTTTTGTCCAGGGAACCAGTAGTGGCCTGAAAAACATCTATTTGATACTTGCTGAGAAATGTTTCTTCTTTTCTTTCAGGGTCTCTCTTCTGAAGACATTGATGACATGTCCGCTTGAGGCCATTTGAAAACTCTGATACACCGACTGCACTTCACTTGGCTTCTGTCAATTAAGAATCCCCCAGAAGGTCCTTTTCTCCTTGTTCAGTCTTGAGCCCATGAGGATTTAAACGCGCGATTGGCGCTGTCCATCCGTCGAAGTTGGACTACCGACTTCAGTCGCGACCTTTGTAAACACGGCACTGGGGCACATGGCAATCTGTGACGCAAACAAGACAATCGAGTGACACATCATGACACATCTCCAAGCTAAATGACCAAAGAGTACAAATGGACCATCATCCAACCAGTTCTTTTCACTTGTTTGCACATGCCAATCGTATCCAATCGTCAATGTATGTCAATGTGATGTTTTGTTTCTGCTCCGCTTTCATGATTTGCTCAGATGGTGTGACTTTCGTCAATTACACAGCCAGCCAGGCCATATGAGGGATAGCTGGCATCATGCAGTGCAATGCAGCAACAGCCAAACACTTTTGCACTCAGAAACTGCAGGTAAACCATTTGTATGCCATGCAGTAGCCGCAGCCACTTGGGCTAAAGCCTCAAACATTTCAGCAGGTTCATCGCGCTCGATCCTGTTCCAGATCTGTGAAACCCTGGACAGAATTATGGAGAAGCCCAAGATTTGCTGAGCAATTCCAGTCCTTTTTGGTGTACGTTGAGGGTCAACTTGGGTCAACCTGAGGCATTGGATGATCATGTGTCGACAATGGCGAATCGCCGTGTGAAACTGATATGTTTATATATTTTGCACGCATTTATGCTCTCAAGAGGGACGATCACTTCCCAGCACGGAATCAATCGAAGTCCCACGAGCTTTTGAGCCGAGCCAGCCCAACTAGCAGAACAACTTCAACGGCAGATGTCGACAGCAACCTCCTTCACTGCAAGTCCATCCCCGTCACATTGTGAGACTCCAGAAGCTCCATGAGCTGGCGAAAGTGGAAGAAGTTGCTGCGAAGTTTGATTGTGACTATCATGACAGCATCGAATGTATCCTGTAGCTGTAGTGGTTGAACATGGTTGAACCTTCAAAAGCCAGCTGTCCCCTCCGTTAATCTCTGTTGGAGGTGGGCTGGCTCCCTTGGTGTTGGTGAAACCAAGTGAGATGTTGCAATGGGTCGCTGCAATTTCTACTTGACAGATACAGTAGCAGATGGTAACAGTAGTATGTTCATTATACTCGGTTTTCACAATTCTCCTATGCCTTGGTGCATGGGGCGGAGGTGCTTGTCAAGTCCAAGTCAGTGAAAACAATCTTTAGTGAGGGTCAGTGGCGGTTCCTCTATGCTCTTCATATGGTCCAGCCTTGTATTGGTGAATGGTGTAGGCATACATCCCATTTACCAAGCACATCCACTCAGCTCTTTGTGGGAGCAAAGTCGGTTGCAGAAATTTGCGCTTGGCAGATGGCAGAGTATTTGCAAAGAAACATACAACTGTACATCATACGATCATCTACTGAAATGCTACGGCTATTTTAACTTTGAGTATTTATGCTTGTATGGGCTTCTATGATCTTTGTGAATGGCGAGGACGGAAGTTTTGGCAATTCACTCAATACTTTGCCCGATTTGGGCAATTCCATTCGCCAACTCTCCAGATGCATTGGTCCGACAAAGACCATGTTTTGAACGCTGCATGGGTTTGTCATGGTTTATCTATTCAAAATCTATTCAATATCATTCAATGAAATCCCATCTATTTGATGTTCTCGCTGGGTATATCTGAGAACCAGTTTACTCTGTTTGACAGCCCTGCAGGCTCACTTTCAAGGTCGCGACGAAGATCCACGCCGCCAGAAAAGGGCTAGCGCCTGATCCCTGCTGTTTGTGCCAGGTTGACAAGAACCACTCGAGAGAGTCTGGTAAGATGCCTACAAGATGGATGCAATGAACTCTCAGAGTAGTACAACATACAGAGTAGTACAACATGAACTCTCATGGGTTTTCTTCACATTGGCCCTTAACTGTCAGAAGTTGTGGTGTCCCATGTCCCAGGACTTTTTTAGCCAAGCAGATGGTCTAGAGCCAGAGTAGAATGCTCAGCGACTCCCAGTGCATGGCTTCTTTCTGTTTTGCTCCACCTTTATGAAAGTGTCAATCCAAACGAGCTGCAGCATACCCAAACCACTTTCCGTCCTGGGAAGACATTGGAATTCGTTTGTTTTAAATGTGGTTTGAGACACACTTGCAGACTTGGAGCGATGACAACATAGTCCCTTTTGTGATGCTGCCCGCAACAAGGCACCCAAGGGCAAGCTATGGTGGCATGCCACCGTCTCGTGGCAGGTGTGCTGCAGATCCAGTGGCACCTGTTGTGGCAAGACTGGCAGCACAACATAGTTCAACTATGAGAAACTTCATGTAACTTCCACATGGAAACAAAACTTAGGACATCTTAGGGCCCGTGGTGCTTGGTCCTTCCAGCTACGCGGCATTTTGCTCACCTTCAAACTCTAAGCTGGTCATGTGGTCATGCCACTTCCATGCTGCTTCTGCAAAGGGATATGCCTTGGTCACCATCTATGGCCCATGGAGGTGTGGCAGTCACCAGATGTCACCAGTCTTGAAACATCTCGAAGTCCTGAAGTGCATCTTTGATCATCTTGAACTGTCTTTGTCTTGAGAAGTGCCATTCCATTACATAAGTTATATATAGATATGTGTATGTATATGTATATATCAATTCATATATATATATAGTTATATATATATATATACAATTTATCACTAGCCCACTGTCCTTTCAACCAAGAAGGGATTATGCACACCCCCTCACAGGAGGATATATGAAGTATGCAGAGGGCCCACACCGTGATTGCCCTGTTTATGGTGAATTGTTTATGGTGAAGAAATCGAAGGAAGACTTGGAGTAAAGACTTTGAGTCTGTACTGTGTGACCCTCAAGGTGGCATTGACCGAATGGTTGCGAGCTTGGCTTGAGAATATATGTGCACTATCGACCATATCATAACAAGAAAGGGAAATGGAGCAGAGTGAAACGGGACAAAACAGACCGGATCTTTCTGAATCGAGCATTTGTAGCTTTTTGTAGCCGTGTTGCTTTGCCTCTTGCGCTACCAAGGTCGGCCGAGATCCTCGGCTCGAGGCATCTGGAATTGGTCTTGCCCCACACCAAAAACTACTTTCTCGGGTTTGGTAGACGGTCCACTGTATTCTATTATATTCTTCTCATCGAGACGCAACCTGAAGCAATCAATGTTTGATCCCCAAACTGGGTCGGTTGAACTTGTCTCGCTCTACCTACACAAGCAATCGGCAGCCACCTGCCAGGATCCATACTCAGCTGTGGATCAGAGGGTCCTGCCCTTGTGGGAGAGGCTTTGTACTTTCACACAACTAGCATACGGCTAATTGTCCACAATACTCCAGCTTATACTTTGTAAGGACGCGCATTGATGTATGAAGCGAATAGCTCTCGACCTCTTTCGGCCTTTATGGAGGAGTTTCAACATGGGACAAAGAATTTTGAAAGAAGTCTGAGCGTTTTGAGATTTCGGGGGAACATGGAACCTGGATCGAGTATACTGAGTATGATTTGAGTATGATTCAATCTTGACCTACCTGCACACCCAGGTGCCGCCGCCATACCCTGGAGAGACTTGATCAAGATATGTCAAGACTCGCTCAACTTGTGGAAATCTGCATCCATCTGAATCAAGACTCCTTCTTCACTTCTGACAGCTTGCTTTCACTCTTTTGACTGCGACTTGCAACCAGTACGCTTCATCACCGAGGATCGTGGGATGGGATATGATGACTTCTACGACAGGGGCATGGGTCAAATGCCAGTACGAACCTTATGGCGCCGGGAGATGTTCTGAGGCTTTAAGACTCATTATTGTCAGTCATCGTCGCAAATATGTTCCCTAGGTTCCATATGTTCCATGGAGCAGTGGGTTGAGAACATGAGTCATTGAGCGTTGTGTTGAGCCGCCAGCTGATTGTTTCCACACATTCTCTTGTGCTATCGTTGCACGTGTTTGTTTGGGTCTCTAAATAATCCTGTTTTGCCTGTTGCTTTCCATTTGAGATGACCAAACATCTTGAGCTTTGTTCACAGAATGAGGCTGACAGAAGGGCAGCTTGGCGTGTGTGCGGCTTACTTCGTGAATTAGCAGTGTCTGAGATGAACCGGATGAACACTGCGTTCTAGTAGGAATTTCAAGACCTGGAAGCGACTTGAGATGACTTGAGTGAAATCTGAGGGTGCACCTCCACGGTTGGAAGGCTTGGATCCGTGGGGTCGAGGCACGCCCGACAAAGTCACGATCAGCACCTCGTCGATCCAATTGATCCACACTTCATCCATTTTGATCCACTTTGATCCACTTTGTGCTGGCATCATATTTGCCGCATGAACATCCACGCCACTGACGACTTATCCTCACTGCAGTGGAAAAACACTTTTGCTTTCTGCATCAACGCAAGGCCCACAAATCCAGATTCCGCCATCACCCCCAGGAGCCAGAGATGGGCTCGAAGCTCAGTTGTTCTCGCACCGAAAAATAGGAACCTTGCAAGGTTTCTAATACTTTTCCAATTATTCTAACTTATATCAAAATCCATTCAAAACCCTTCTTATACAAACAAACTATTCTTGTCCTGCTCGCACTAGTGCTTGGCTGTGACGGCTAGGTATGGCGGCTATGACCCCGGATATGATCCAGGCTTGATATGGTTTTCCACACATTCCAGTGAAGTAGCAGAGGTCTTCATTGATATTCTTGGCTACCAGAGAAATGCACAGAAACTTCAGATGTATCCATTGATCTGGCCTGTGGAAACTTTTTAGTCCAACTAGTGCTGGAATATGATAATACTAGAGGATACTGCAGGATACTACTGGTACTACGACTTCAGCACACATGAACAGAGCGTTCAACTATTTTGATCTATTTTGATCTATTTCGATCTATTTTGAACTTATACTGTACGACATTGGTCCATGGGCGTCCACAAGTTGCGGGAGGCTATGATGATTACGACCGAGTTCCTGGTCCTGGTCACAGGGATGACCCAGGCCAGTGGTGGACGGCATCCGAAACCAGTTCGGTCAGTTCCCATCAGTGTCACAGCATACGTCCTGAAGGATGAAAAGAATTGAACAGATATAAAAAGATGATAAAAGATGTACAGAGGGGTGTAAGAGGCAAAACGCCAATTAAAACCAGAAGTGTAACGAGTTTTGAAAGACACCTGTCTCGTCGGGCCACTCCGCCCCATTCCAGCATTTGCACTTGCTGATGTTACTGGATATCAATGCCATCTGAAAGAGATCGTTTAGGAAGTGTGTCAAGTCAAGACTGGCTCATGTCCAGGCCGCGGCTTTGGTTATCCAGATAGAGGCTGCCTTCGGCTGCCTTCAGCTTCTGGCTCTTGCAAAATGATCGAAATGTCAAGCTCAGGGATCACGGACGTCCTCTGGCAATTCATGATCTCTCCATGTCGATCTGGAGCCCTGAGAAATAAGTTGCAGATTGCCAATGGCTGGAAATCAAATGACTTGAAACGTTTTGAAACGCAGGTCCAGCATTTTCACCAGAGGCGCATTCCGCAGCGCATGCGCAGCTCTCACACATGTGACCCTTTGCATTTGATACAGTACTTTGCATGTGTGAAGCATTGCATTGAAGCTTGAGACTTGGGACTGGGCTTTGCGACCAACTTCGCATGAGGCATCATTTTGCCAAACAGATCCAAGCCACGATGATAAAAAAGTAAATCAAAATCCCTTTTTTTAACGTTGTGTGTATTTTGCAAGGACGAGCGCCATGAGCGCGCCATCCGAAGGAGTCCAGGTAGGAGCCCGAATGGTCTTGAGCCGTGACGAGCCACAGCTGATAGATCGCAAAAGAAGGTCTTCACTGGCCCTGACCGGCTCTGACTGGCTCAGGCGGTGGGGATGCTTGGAGCGGTGCGGGCCCTGGTCCGAACCACAGTTTCCCTCGCAGCGCTCACTCTAGTCTCCGAATCTGTGCGCGACCGGCCCTGAAAGATAGAGCCTTGAGGGTCCGAGTGTCGCTGCAAGCGCTTGGACTTGGATGCCACACTGCCACACTTTTGATACTCAAGGAAGTGACATGAGAATTGAAAGCACTCCAAGGCTTGGGATTAGATCAAGCCTTGCCAAAGCGTGGCCCTGTGCCCAACAATGTTGCAAGAATGTACGACGGACCTCCTGGCCCTGCTTGGAAGGCCGATAGCCCAGGATACAGAGTCGTTTTCGTCTTGATTGCACTGCCTATGATGTTGAGTCGTTTCCTTTGAAAGTTTTCGTTGGAGCTAGTTTGTGTCGGGATGGAAAGTGAGACCAGAAGGAATCCGTTTGCTGTGGGAGTTTACTCTTTCGATTTTCAATTTGTGTTTCCGTGTTAGAGCGCTGTGCTGTGCTGTATTTTTTTGAGTGCAACATAGTGCAACGTTGCAGATCCATCACTTCTGTCGAGACCCAGGCCCAACAGACTCGAAGTCCGCAAGGGTGCATCGCCTCAGTTCGTGGCACTATGTCTCACTTGTTTCACCCAAATTTATGAGGCGTTTTCAAGCCAAGAGAAGGGCCCAGAAAAGCGATTCTATAATCTACTTTCAAGGATCCATGATACTCTAGGACAACACGAGGTGTGACAAGAGAAAGCAAGAAGGACCAAGTTTGAGAGAGTTTTGTTGTGCTAGTTTCCAACTTCAAGGAAGCTTTTGCTTCGAAAGTGTAGCTCTAAATATGAACAAATGCATTCATTGGCTGCACTGCGTCTCTGCTCTGCGGCCAAGGCCTCGAGTATATGAGGCAGAACAGGGCCTGGGTTGCAGAGTACTTTGATACTTTAGTAATCTTTCGAGCAGAAGACAATGAGAAGTTTCCAAAGCTGTTGCTTTGGGCTTCACGACTATGGCTGAGTGTTTGCAATTGCGTCACTGTACCGTGCGTCGGTTACTATTCGCCTCTAAGAGGCCACGGCACAATTTGTTGGCACAATTTGTTGGGAGTCAAGTTTTTAGATGTTTTTAGTGTGTCCTCACTGAGAAATGCTGCACTTGGCCAAGGCAAGTGACGGCAAGTGCAGTATGTTGTTTTCAGTGCGCTTGACAGGAGCACGACTACGAGCCACCTCAGCCAGCGGTTCCGTCCAAGGTGGCAATGCATACTGTAGCAGATTTTCCTAACACGACAACGGAAGGACGGTGGTGATGAGACCAAGATGACAGGTTGCGGCAGGTTGTGGCAGGTTGTTCAAGTGCAATGGTGTTTACATCAACTTGGAATGCTGAGACATTTCGTGACAGAACTTACATCGTGATCACGGAACAGACGCGTTCACAATCGTTCACCACTCTTTGAGCCAGGGTGGTCGAGCCAACGTGCAGTGCTTAGACTGCTGGATGGCTAGGCCGGCTAGGCCATGCCAAAGGGTGATTTCATGTTGCTCTATTTTGGAGATGATCGAGATAGCCAGTACATCAAAGAACAAATGGACAGGCAGCAGTTTCTTACTGATGGATGCACTGGCTGCCTGGCTGGCTGGCTGTTTGCCTCCTCGCAAACCAATACACATGTAAATGCAAGTAATAAGCAATCAGGCAATGCATATCAATGCATGCAATGACTAGCAGATCACATGCATTGTCCAGCAGTCCAAAGACACATACTCAGCTGAAAAGACATCCTGTATATAACCGCAAGAAACTGCTTGCATGCATATTTATGAGCGGCCTGATGCGTTGGCTGTTCTTGCTCATGTTTGATATTTTTTTGTACACTATCTTGGAGAGATTGTTCCTTTGACTTGAAGTAGCTTGAAGTATCAAAGTAAAGTCCTTCTTTCAAGATTTCAAGTTGAGGTTCGTGACCCTAACGTGTGGAGCTTGGTAGAAGCCTCTTGGTCAGACTCCACAATGGTTTCGTCCTGGCTTTGTATCAGGATGGTGTGCTTGCCTCTACATGTTTGGATCATCTTTTATCATGTTTTGCACTGTTTGCATTTGTTTTTATGCTGTTTGCATCTCTTTGCGCTTTATTCTGCTTTCATGGTTCTGGAACACTTGGTTCAGCTATAGACAACAGCCGTGTTTTTTTTTTCTGGCAAAGCTTGGCACAACAGAGTCATGCAGTGCTTCCTCGAGGCTGGTGAATGGGGAGGCCTCTTTGGTGAAGAACCAGCAGCCCCTCCTCCAAAGAGGCGGATGGTAACGGAAGCTGGCGGCGAAGACAGTGATGAATCCGACATGTTGGGACTGGGGGCAAAATGTAGTGCCGTGCAGCACCACGACTGCGATAGACGCAGCGGGTGAAACAAAGATGTGACAGTTGGTGGAGTGCTTTGGTTTACGTTTTCCCGCGTCCCAATAGTATGCCTGTCGCTCGTACGTGGGTGGTTTCCATGGTTTTTGCAGCCTCAAAAATGTGTCTGGAGTCCGGAGCGTTTTGTGGTGCCTTTCCGTGAGGATTGCAGAAACTATGATGGAAACTACTTGGCCATGCACTGAAACACTGGCTACGCAGCGCAATCTTGCCAGGCCACAGCGACGGGAGGTACCAGAATATCCAGAGCCAGAAGAGGCGCGCTGCACTAATTGCAGGATAGGATGACTCGGATGACTCGGATGACTCGGATGACTCGGATGACTCGGACAATGCCTAATGATGCCTGATAATGCTCAATGATGTGGCATGATGTGTGCAGTGTAGGGTTTGTTCTTCACGTTCTCTCCGTGTTGTCCCTGATCTCAAAGCCAACGCATGAATTAACTCTGGTGAACTTCTGCAACATGTTCAGAGTATCTCACATGATTGGAAGAACTGAGAAGCAAAGAAATTGAATCATGCCACATGCAATATCGTGCTACCTCATGCAGCAGCATGGTGCTATACTGCAAGATCGACGCTTGGATTTGCAAGCTGCACATCGCTCCTATCAACGGAAACATGATTAGATGCACAAAATGTTCTGCCCGACGAGCCATGAGATTATTTGAGTATGCTGCCTCTTTGGTTGTGCGACCCTCCCAATGCCAGAAGCTTGGAAGAAAGCCAAATTGCGTGAGACACAGTCAAGCTGACTATAGACCCAGATAATTTTGAGGCTCTCGTAGCACTTACTTGGTCTCATGCTTTTCGTGGGAAAATTAGATGAATCAAAGCGGCAGCAGATATGGGCACATGTTTCAGACAGATCTCTGGTGGATCCTTGTTCGTTCAAAGGTTCTAGTTCTGGTAGCATTTTCTATGCTTTTCTGCGCAGTATAAGGTGCAGCAGGACAAGGCCTTTTCACACTAAAGCACCACAAGGCAAGATATGAGCAGCCAAGGGGCAGGGGTATCTAAACAGACCAGATATGGCAAGATCTTGCTGCTCAGAAGTAGGACTTGCAGTCATTGTTTTTTTGGTGAATGTGGATCTCCAACTCTCAACCCTTTGCATCTCCTGATTTGCTCTCCAGATCCGATTCAGCCCGTCTTGACAGGCCGGAAGCCTTTTGTTGGCAGTGCCTGCTGGAAGGCGCGAGTGGCAGGATGTGGAAATGCGGAGAATTCTCAAGATTTCAGGGTACAGATATATAGGGCTTCTCACTTTATGTTATATTGCCTTGGAGCTTAGAATCAAACCGTTTTATTCCCTGTGCCGGAGAAGGATGCTTGCTGCATATTGGCACACTTCCGAAGGTGCGCTTCGCCTGAGTTGCGAGCCCTTCAAGCTGCAAGCACTGGAAGTGATCACTATCAGCTACCACAGGTGCATCAAGTAGAGATTCCTACGATGCAGATCTTCTAGTGAAATATGTATGTTTGCTTGGCCCTAGTCTTTTTGCTGGCAGATGCTGGAAGCAGATTGATGGTGGTTTAATCTTCCGCAGATGTAAGAGCAAAGCGTTGTTTGCCGCCACTACACAGGCCCTGCCACCTGAAAATGCGCTGCGTGGTGTTCAGCTAAAAGAGGAGATGCACAGATGGATAGCTGGACACAACATGCCTGTGATACTTTAGGCATAGGCAGACCACGTCTTGTTTGCTCATTCCCTGCCTGATATTTTGCATTCAAAGTAGTTCTGAGTTCAGATCAGATACAGTCATGGACATGCTCCTGTGACTCCAATCTCTTGTACTTGGGTGCTATCCATTGGCAGATTTGTTTTATGTTTTTTTTTTCCCGTTTTGAATGGCTTTTTCAGGAGCACAAAGAACACACTGGTGCTTTTGCAGCTTTGCTGAGCGATCCCAGGCAGCGAAATGTCGGACAGGGGCAATGTCGTTGGTAATGGACCGGGTGCAACATAGATGTGACCACTGTGATGACATTTGATGACTGTGTTTGCCGACTTTCGCAAATGAGAGGAGCCAGATAGGCAGCAGATGCAGCAATTCCCTTACACCACACAGCATGGCATATGTCAAGTTGACGGGGATTCCAGGTCTCGTGCTGTCGTTTTGGGCAGCTATAGGGGATAAGACAATCAGAGTCATGAAGAGTAAGCGATGATGTTTCTCTGTGGAACTTCAACTTCTTGGAATCCTTGACCCGTGAGCTTCGTTGCTGGTAGTTTAGTTCATGAAGACATTCACAGGCGAACAACTGCACATGACCTGATCCCTGGAAAAGGTAAAAAAAAGTCAAGTGACACCAACATGAAAGATGTTTTGGTGCAAGAAGATGGGCACACTGAGTATGAATTTTCCATTCGAACGTCTAGCTATCAAGTCTGAATCCACATCGAAATGTTGTATGTCAATGATACAGAATGGTGATGAATGGTGTATAGATATACTATAGATATAATATAGATATAATATAGATATAATATAGATATAGTGTAGATATATAATATCTAGATATTATATAGATATAGTATAGATATACAATATATAGATATAATATAGATATACTAGCATCCAATATAGAATACGTTCAATGGATTTCATTTGCACTCGTAAGTGACCAGGCAATGGCGTTCGATAAGTGCCCCAAGGAGACTTGTGACGGGCAAGGCAAAGCACTGCGCTGCACAGCCTTGCTTGCAAAAGAAATGTATATAGTTTTTGTATATTTTTGCAACATTGTATACGTGTGCATGTACATAATTATTATATCTGCACAACCATACTCGTACGTAGCAAGCTTGACAAGATCCGACTTGGATGACACCTACTTCAAGAGCACTCTTTTCATTTTCACATGCATTTCACGTGTGCATCCTTACACTTCTCACCGGAGACTACTGAGTCTTGAAGCATTGAGATAACTTGAACGTATTTGAAGATCTTTGAAAGAAGCGAACATGCTCAATGAGGCAGAGCTACGATCTTCCGTGCAGCGCTCCCAAAATGCCTGCATTCCATGAGGGGCTATGGCGTGTGCAAACGTATATATAATGTGGAAACTGCAGCTGAAAGATCATAAAGCATCCTGCAAGGCTCAGTGTGAAGCTTCGTCTTTTCCTTGCATCCTGCATCTCGGAAGCCTTGGAAAAGATGAGGCTTTTCTTCTCCTTGGCAAAATTGACCAGAGCTCCAGCCAGGGGACTCAACCGAATCTGCCACAGGTGGTTGCGCGTCTCCGACTTTTGGTTGTGCTATTTGATGTGATGTGTCTTTCAGGCAACTTTGAGCAACATAGTTCGATCCCATTGCTTGATTCAGATATCGAAACATCTCTGCAGTACCTCTGAAGATCTCCCAAGATTTCCGAAGGCCTCCGACGCGTTCAGCGTCCACGGTCTGATTAACCACAGTTGCGCACCAAATGTTCAGTGCCCTGGCTGACCTTCCCAGCGACAGACCTTTGCGGCACAGCTCCACAACTCTTTTGCTTTATGACATCGTAGGCGTACCTTCATGACATCGGCAGGTGACGCAGAGCCGGCTTGCTTGCGCTATTGTAACAACTGTAGCAGGTCTGGATGCAATTTTTGCACGCGTTTTTGAAATCAGATTGGACATTTCAGCAAGTGTTTCTGGCATGGCAGACTTGAATTGTAAATAAGAATGGACTCACATGGTCTTGTGTCCTGGATAGTGCTCCATTTGGCAACATTGTTGCTTTGAAAGAGTTCTTTTGGAAGAATCGCTTCTGCACAGCCCAAAGCGTGAGCCACTTCCATTCAATGCAGAATTTGTTTGTGCTTTGAACCCGCAAACCCGCCACTCTAATTGAATATGCTTTAGTGTCGTTTGTTTGTTCTTCCCAGCTGAGATGTTTCCAGCTGTAAGATGATTGCAGGAACGTCCGTGGCTCTTGCTGCGAGCAGCAGAAGACATACAGGCTGGAGAGGAGCTCATGGACAGTTTCTCGCTTCAAAATTGGCACCCCCTCTACCAACACATTGTATGCGAACAGTTTTTGCCTATCCTTCAACCCAGTCGCAAACCTAGGCAAGCAAAAGAAATGCAAGATTGATGTTCAATGTGTGATAATCTGTGCTAGTGTTGATTTCACAAGAAGGACAGTGCAATACACTGCAGATAGAGGATGTGAGGGAGCCAGGAGACATCACGCAGTCGTAACATACCAAGAATGCACTATCTCTGATGCATATCGTGGTTTGAGTAGCAACTTCGTTTGTCTGCACCGCCGCAGTCTCACAGAGAATAGTGCGTGTTGGCTGTTCTCGTCCATGAGTTCATCAGTCTGCAAGCCCCAAAAAATGCAAACCCGTTTGTATAGATGCGCCAGCCATGTGAATTAGGAATGTTTCTACTGTAAAGAAGGATAAAGACGTACTAGTATCTAGAACAGGAATTTGTGTGCCACTTTGGTCAACTGAGACTCAGTTCTGTATCGTTCTGTCTTCACATCATGCCTGTTGAATTGTGGTGCTGTTTGGCTCAGGTTACTTCTTTCCGCTGGTGCCGCTCGAAGAAAGGCACTCCCGAAAACCATCGTACCAGCCATGGCTTGCATGTCACCAAGTGTCAACTTTGCAGGCATCGGTGGCTCTCACTTCTTGGTCCAAAGGCGCTGGCAAAGTGCTTCCTACACGACTTACACGACTTGTCTCATGCATCTGTCGCTTGCAACGATTTCAAGACCGGTGATCTATCCACCTTGCCTTTCTGTGTTTAAAGTTTTGCTGGGACCTAAAAACCGTAACACGGTGAGAGCGTGCATGTTTGGAACTTTGGAATGCACATGATTTGTTCCTTTTATTTCGTCGTTGGTTGATCGAATGGCCGGTTGCCATTTGTGTACATATGCTATCTTATGCTTCTGTTCATTTCTGTTCGCATGTTTGTCAATTTGCCAGTCCATTTGCAGTCCAGCCTCCCTGCCTGCTTGCAGCAAGCTTGCATCCTGTAGTGCTTGGTGTTGTGTTTTGTTGTCCCTTTCTGATCCTTTCTGTGTCTCTTGGTTTGTCTTGTTGTGTGTCAGGCTTATATAGGCCGTGCTGTCTTGCATTCTATTTTGTCTGTGTTTGTGTATGATATGTGTATGCGTGTGCATGCAAGTGTGCCGTTGTACTTCAACGAGATATCAACATTTGCAAGGCGGTGGAGGGATTCGCTATGTATGCTCCCGTGCCCCAAATCGTACAGATTGCATGGCAAAGCTGCCAAAAAAACTCTCCTTGAAATAGATGGTGAAGAAAGCAGACTGGCCCATCAATTGGAGCCCGCCAATTAGACCACCTCACACACTGCTTGTAGTCTTTTGTTGTCTTGTCAACAGGTGGTTTATTCATTGTCTTGCGGTTCATTCGAGGGGTTCCATGCCGGGATCAAATTTCCGTGTTTGGTGTGTGATCTGCACCAAGGTTGTAGAATATGTATATATATATATATAGTATACGTACATACACATATATATATATATATGTAATTTTAGTTGCTCCGATCTTTTTTGCCTGTCAGTAGAAATCAGTTTGTCCCTTTTTTTTGAGGCGACCTTCGAATGTCGTTGTGCCAGATGCGTTGCAGAAGCTTCAAAAGATGAGGCAGACAATGCTTCACCATGTGCTTCACCATGCAAACTGAGCAACTGAACTGTAAAGGCGCAGAAGACAGAATTGCTCAGAACAAACTAGTGGAAATCAGTCAAACAGTGGAATCAGTCAAACAGTAGAACTTGTCTGTATTCCTTGTTGCGTTGGAAACTATGAGGTCTTTGTGGCACCTGCAATAGTTGGCATGTAGCCTTCCGTGTTCACTAGGGCTTTATGAAAGGCTGGAGGGTGGTCAAAGCTGAAGAACGTTTTGATCCAGTTGGCTTTGTTACGAGGCAATTCATGGAAGGGCATGGGAACGGGGTATGGAAATCAGACTGTGGGAGCTGCACTGAGCTGCATGGGCATGTGTGGTCGAATTCAATGCAGTGCTTGTTTTGGCACCAGATATCCCACGAGAAAAAGTTTTGATTGTTGCTCTGATGTGGGGGAACATGAAAAGAAAAAGGATGTTTTCAGGATGCACACGTACTTGGAGCACGTGTATCGATTGTTCCAAATATCCCCCTTCCTACAGGTTGGGGGAACAGACGAAGTCAAAGAAGTCACATATGTTAGCCAACCGCTACCCTCGCCATATAATGTTTGACCTCCACTTTTAGAACAAAAACTTATTGGGCATGCGCAAAGCTGTTGGAAAACTATTGCGACGTTGAAACGACAATATGAGGCCATAGAGATCCATAGAGCACTAGGGGTTTATGGTTGCCAATTTCAGGTCTGTCGGTTGCTTTTTGTTGGAATCGGATGGAATTCAGCTTTTCGTCTTTTCGTGAAGATCTCTGGTTGCTTAGAAGGCCTTATATACTTTAATTTGAATTTGCATTAGTTATTGCTTTTGCCCCACCGTTAGTTTTCCTTTCTTCCTACTTGGTTTTGCGGGACCCCGGATCAATTGATTGAGCTGGGCCCTGGTTCAGTTGCTCGCGGTTTACCAAATCCTACGCATTCTGAGTGTTCAGTTTGGAAGCTTCACGGGGAAAATGCTGCAGCAATGACGGATGTCTATGAATCGTATGATGATTTGTTATATGTCGCTGTTCAATATATGCTGAATGAAAAGGCCAGATTTCAGTCCTTTGGATTCAACAAGTTTCATGATATCTGCGAGATGAAGAATCCACACATTCAGAGATTTGTTGAAGAAATGTTGATTTGTTGTTTTCTTTTTCCAGGCAAAGGTCTCCCACAACAACCGGTCGCTGACGCTGTGCTAGGCAGCCAGATCCAGCTGATGCACATGACCCAAATCAATGTAGATAATGTAGCACGCTTGATGAACTTGGTTGAATACGTCGTTTAACATGTCATCTCAATCACACACACACACACACTCACAAACGCAGGCAGTCAACAGATGTGTTAGCTTGTTTGCAAGTGCCATGAGTGCAGAGGCATAATGGACCCGTTGCTCCAGCAGCCTAGCGCGGAAATGGTTCTACAGCAACTGCAGGCTTGAAGAGAAGCCACAAAGAGACTTCAGATGTAGGATCCTTTTCGGCTAAAAAGGGAAGCTGCACACATAGTTGCCCACCCTTACAGGAGATTCTCGCCCAAGAGCGCTGATGGCCCAGCATTTAACCAGATGTGGATGCACGATGAAAATTGTAGCTATTTACTGAACTCCAAACTTTAAACATCTAAAGACAATGCACTGCATGCTCCGGCCAGACGTTCGTGCCGGAGTTAGACGTTGCGCCATTTGGAAAGGATGAAACGTGCAAGGCTTGTGGCTCTATGAGTAGCTTGCTCGCTGGCTGTGGCAACTGCAAACTGAGGTTTGTCGTCACCTAGTTGGGCCGTCGGAGCTTCAATGCTTGCAGATTTACAGGCCCTGGAAATCCGAAACTACAAGCTGATGCCCATCACAAATGTTCCTTGTGCCCCGTTATTGCTGGACGCTGATTCGTAGAACCCTTCCTCCCAAGCAATTGATGGTACCCAATAGAGACGAATTCAAAAAGCTGCCCAGAAGAAAAGAGTCTGAAGATAAAGTAATGGTATTTAGTAATTTCTTATCGATCCAATTCTCTTCTTTTTTTTGTTGAGCTCATGAGGGATGAGGGACAGGATCTTTGAGTCTTAATGATTGACAATTTGTGCTGTAATCACGTGTTCCTTTCCTTTCCTTAGTTTTCTTGTCCTTTCCTTTCTGTTCCTTTCTTTTGCTTTCCTTCCTTTCCTTTATTTTCCTCTATTTTCCCTTTCTTTATTTTTCTGTATTTTCCTTTCTTTTCCCTTCATTCTTTCTTCCTTCCTTTCTTTTTCCCCAAACAGGTTCACCTGTATGGGGTTCTTACTCCTTTCAAAGGGTTGCATCCCTGGGCCGCATGATTTTGCCTCTGTCTCGCATGCTATTAAATACACTTGTCTCCCACACTTGTCTCCACTCTAGGTGCTCTGGGCCGCATGTTTTTACACTTGTCTCCCAATTTTGTCTCCCACTTTGTCTCCCACACTTGTCTCCCACTCTTCCCAATCTTGTCTCCCACTCTAGGTGCTCTGGGCCGCATGATGTTGCACTTGTCTCCCAGTCTTGTCCCCCACTTGTCTCCCACACTTGCTTCCCACTCTGGGTGTTGTGGGCCACATGATTTTACACTTGTCTCCCATTTGTCTCACTCTGAGTGCCCTGGGCCGCGTGATCTTGCACATGTCTCCCACTTGTCTCCCGCTCTTGTCTTCCAGTCTGGGTGCTCTGGGCCGCATGAGTTTATACTTGTCTTCCACTTGTCTCCCAATTTTGTCTCCCACTTTGTCTCCCACACCTGTCTCCCACTCTTGTCTCCCACTCTTGTCTCCCACTTTGGGTGCTCTGGGACGCATGCTTTTACACTTGTCTCTCACTTTTGTCTCCGCATGATTCTACACTTGTCTCCAGCTTGTCTCCCACTCTTGTCTTCCAATCTGGGTGCTCTGGGCCGCACCAGTTTACACTTGTCTCCCACTTGTCTCTCACTCTAGGTGCCCTGGTCCGCATGACTTTACACTTGTCTCCTAGTTGTCTCCCACACTTGTCTCTCACACTTGCTTCCCACTTTGGGTGCTTTGGGACGCATGATTTGTCTCGCACTCTTGTCTCCCACTCTTGTCTCCCATTCTATCGTCTCCCGCTTGTCTCCCACTCTGGTGCTCTTGGCCTCATGAATTTACACTTGTCTCCCACTTTTGTCTCCCACTCATCCCGAAATGATACCCTTTTGCCGCGAAAATAAAACATAATTGAGATTTCCTACATCTGTTTGGGGTCAACGCTGGTATAATTTTCTTTCTTTCTATTTGAGATGTGTAAGAAAGTAGGACATATTCTTTGGAAGTGGTGATTAATAAATGTAAAGATGACGGAGCAGAGGGATGAATGCCTTTTGGAAACTGTGGCGAGGGAGGTCCGTGTCATTAGTCAGTACCACAGCAACAATTGTATTCCTCTGTATTGGGATGTTTCAGGGGCTATCCTTTGGAAGAAATGCGTGCGGTGTTGTTTGCTGATACATATTGTGACACAGTAATGGGGTTTTCTTGAAACCTCGTGTAGTGGTTGAAAGATCTTTAGAGCTCACCTGTGGTGGACAAGAAGGGTTTACGACTTTGTTTTTCTTGAAAAAATGCTGCTTCCAAAAACTTGGTTCTATTCAGTACCATCCCAACATTGCATGGCTGCGGCTTTTTTTGAAGAGCCTGGCACTATTCAGGACCACTTCACCAATCAGTGATTGTGTATACTGAAGAAAGTTTTTGTTTCCATGGCCAAGTGCTGCTGGAGTATGTCACCTGAATACTCGAATACTCAAGGCACAAGGGAAGATAGCACGCACGTAGCGCTTACAATATTAGTTTGTAGATGTCTGCATGGTCCAGGAAGATGGATAGATTGGATAGATTTGCAGATGATATTTGGCATATTCGGTTCGCCTGGTGAGGTGGCCGTGGCAGGAGACTTTGCAGCTGCCGAAGCCACTCTAGGCGTGGCATCAAAGTATACGCACATTTCAGAGCCGGGATACTGGTTGCAGGACAATGCAAGCTAAGAGTTTTTCCAGGGCGCTTCTATGCTTCCTCCAAAAGATATATATATATATAATATATATACATATTGATGATGTATATTGAAGATTTCAGGGGGTATTGAAAATGAATGGTTTTTGCATTTTATTTGCAATAAATTTGCGTTTCTGATTTGCATGTTTTTTGCATGCAATTTGACGCCTGGATTGGATTGGATTTGCATTTCTCATTTGCAGATTTTTAGCGTTGGATTTGCAGCATGTTCGGCTGAATCGTGGAATTGCATGGTTCAAAACTAGTGGTGCACCTTCCACACAAAATGTTACATTTTCCATGTTTTATATCATTTTTCTACATTTCCTCCACTTTTTTGTGCAATTTGGAGGTGTGTCTGGGAACCGAGCAATTCGCAAGCGCAATTTTTTTTCATTTTTTGCAAATTTTATGCAAATTGGAGGTGCGTCTGGGGACAGGAATTCACAAATGCAATTTGTTTTGCAAATTGTTTTACATTTTTTTTTACAAATGTTTCACGGTTTTCGCGCTTTTGTGCAATTTTTTCGCATTTTTTTTACATTCTTTTTCAATTGTTTTTACATTTGTTTACACATGTTTTACATTTTTTTCGCAAATTTCCTAGGCTTTTTCGGCTTTTCCACCTTTTCCCCAGGTTTTGCTAGGACATTGGAAAATTTGTAAAAAAAATGTAAAACATTTGTAAAAAAAATGCGAAAAAATTGCACAAAAGCGCGAAAACAGTGAAACATTTGTAAAGAATTGTAAAACAATTTGCAAAACAATTTGCACGGTTCCCAGACGCACCTCCAATTTGCAAAGAGAGTGCACTTGTGTGAATTCCTCGGTTCCCAGACGCACCTCCATTTTGCGCAAAATGTGGAGACAATTCGCACAATGGAAGAATACATTCCTCGGTTCCCGGACACACCTCCGATTCGCGTAAATTTTGCTAAAGATTTGCAAAGTACATCCACCAAACACAAAATGCAAGCAAGAACACAAAACCAGAATAGAATCAAAACCACCGATGAAAACACATGCAAAAAAATACAGATCCAAAATGCAAAGTGAAATGGCCATACAAAAAAATACAAATCGAAAATGCAAAAAAATGCAAAAAAAACACAAACACCAAAAAAACACATTCTCCAATCCCTACCAGGGACGCACTCTCATAAAGGCAACTTTTGTGCCAAATGCCTTTAGAAACGAGAATTGGCCATTTGACAGAACCAGAGAAACCCGTTCCAAAACCTCTCCGCAGAACAAACCAAAGGTGGGACACGGGAAAACATGTCTCCCCCCAAAAGAATTCAGCACCCAGCAAGACATGATGTTTGGCCACCAGTCGCAGTCGCTCAATGCACAATGGCTGCACCAGCAGCAGCAGGAGCAGCAGCAGCAGCAGCAATCGGTGCGGGCAATGGTGTTTGTTAAGAGTTTTTGCAGCTCTTGTTGTCCAGGTTTTTTTCCTGCTGCCCATACCCTGACCCGACCATTATTTGATTTGTGGGCCTTGTTTTTCCCTTTCAACTGAGACTAAGAATCAAGGGCTACTGGTCTCAGTCAAAAGCCCGTGCGTGATATAAGTTTGGGTACCATCAACCTTGAATCCAAAAAGAGTGCTGTAATTTGGAGTTCACATGTGTGATTCTTCCTGCCTTTCTTTGTTGTGACAGGCTTGGCCATGAGTGGCTTGAAGTCCGGAAGTGCTGCAAAGTTAGAGGTTGGTGCAAGTTGCAAACTGCGACCATCCAGATACTCCAGATACATCTGTTGAATTTGCAAAGACAGCAAAGATCAATCCCTTGCAGTGCAATGCAGTTGGCAGCTGTCCGCTCCAGCTATGCAGCAACTCGAGCAGCATGTCATGGAGGCAAGAGCAGAGATGCAGCATGATGCAGTTTGTTCGCATGGGCAAACTTCAAACGCTGAGAAGATTTTGACCATCATTTGTACAGTTGAAAGGGGAACAAATGGACATGTACAGATACGGTAGGGGATTCATACGGTTTGAGACTTGATCAGATCAAGTCACGACAACAGGCAACGCAGTTACTGCTATGGAGGAGGTGAAGAAATGCCATGAGCTTGTTTGTGGTGCAGGCGAGACAAAAGCAGAAGCTGCCTAGACAAAATACAGCAAGCCTTGCTGCTGTCTTTCGAAGAAATGAAAACCAGAACGAATAGTTAAGACAGGCATGAGAGAGAGATATGACTCCACGACAAGCTGCAGTAAAGTGATAGGAGCACCGAGTTCATTGTCGCTTACTTAGACTGAAATGCACAGAACATATAGATTGTATACAAACAGTTTGTCGAGGGACGTTGGCAACACCTAACTGTTAACCTTATGTCAAAGGTGAAACAGGTGGAAAATCTGCATCACCCCCGCCAGTACCAAGCCACACCCACATGGATGCAAAGAGAGTTTAGATGCCAAGGTCATTCTTGCTTCCATTGGAACGCTATTTGGAGCAGCTTTCCATAGAGTGAAAAGATGCAAAAAGGATGAAAAAGGACATCCCGCCATGCTGAGCCTTCATACCTTCGCAAACAGGGTGACAAAGCGGGTGCATGGATAGCGGACAGATTTGGATAGATATTGCAGATATTGTATGTCATTTCATGACAGTCATGGCATTTTACTGTTTTTAGGTGGCCCCGGGTCCCAGTCCTGGCCCTTGGCGTGGCGATCTTTTCGATGAAGGTCTTGTGCTTCCGTCTTGTCATCAAATTTGTGCGCAGTGCCTGAGTTTACCTCGGATAGAGAATTTGGCTCATGTATTTTGCAAGATATCCAAGGCATTCCAAGGCATTCCAAGACATAGTGCCGGATAGAGACCAAGTGCAAGAGCTCTGAGCCAAATGAGGGCTGAGCTTCGCAGTTTTCCACTCACAATCCTTTCAGGCTCCAAAGTCCCTTCGATGCCGCGACCAGGTGCTAGCTGCTTGTTTCAGACGGGTACAAACTATTGTTAGATCACCAGTGAAGGGTCAAGCGATGCAGGACGAGGGTGAAGACAATGAATGGCTCTTGAATATAGTTCCAATTAGTTCCATATATTTTGAGCAAGTCCCAAAGTGCAGCATTGAAATATTGTTGTTTTTATCGAAGTGTGTGAACAGATTTGATCCTCAGAAAAACTGCAAGGATCCAAGATCCCTGCCTTAAATGTTCTTATCAATTTTCTAATTAGATGTTCTTACGCAAGAGGGTCGATTCACAATTTCTCTTACCTCACAGCATTGTGGAGGCAGAGCTTCACGGCCAGCTGGCCACAGCCACGAGGGCCATGAAGGCTGGATCTCATTGGGTTTGAGCAAGGGAAGGTTCCACAGCCTGATCAATTCATGTTTCTTCAGATTTGTTCATGGTTAAGTGTTCAAATGTTGAACCTGTGTATGTTCGCGGATGTAGGTGAGTCTGTTTCTTTGGTTCTGCATGAAAAAAGCGGACCTACATAATCCCAGGCATGAAAAGGGAAGAGTTATGCTGTTGGGGAATCGAGCTACTTGACAAGGTACATACGCGGCACCGGCTATGATGTTTTGCACCATTTCAGCTATTTCGCGATGGTTCAAACGCAAATGAACAGACTGCGCAGAGGATCTTCGCGCTCTAGAGACTAGAGTGGTGTCTCTAGAGCCAGGAAAGACGAGCAGTCAGACCAGCCATCCAAAACCAAAAAAGTTCGAAGCTGGGAACACTCCTACACCGGAGACTCCAAACCATTTGTTTCGACCGAAGGTATGAATACAGCCAATCAGAGCACCATGCTTCCAATCAATTCACTTTCAGAGGAAACGTGGGAAACGCCGCCACAATGGCATGAAACAATGAAACAAAGTCAACTCAAACAAGATTTCCCCAGCGAGCGAAGAAGTACAGGCGAATCTAGTCCAAGCGAAGAACGCCCGTCTCCGGCAAAACCTGCATGAATGAATATGTAAACATTAACGGAACAATTATTATGTCATGTGTTATATATATATATACACATATGTATATATATATATACACATATGTATATATATATATACACACACACGTTTGTGTATGCAAGTTTTTTGTATGTACATATCAAAAACTTGATGTCTTACATAATATAAAACCTTGAAACATATGCATAGCTAGACAAGACAAATATATTCTACACGTATACAAGACATGCTGTGTTATTTTTTGGTTGGACCTAGACCTAGCCTCCTCCTCCTCCTCCTCCTCCTCCTCCTCCTCCTCCTCCTCTGGCGCACTGTACGTACAGATTGGGTGCACTGATGTGAATTTTGATTCCTTTACTGGCAGAGACTACACGTGTCGCAAAAGGCGCTCAAAAATACTTCTTTCGTGTGAGGTACATTAATCCAAAGAGTGAAGATATCCTCAGAACCTCCAAGGGTTGATAAACTCATAGGGCTTGATTCG
The DNA here is from genome assembly GCA_003297045.1 of Symbiodinium sp. clade C Y103. Lineage (NCBI taxonomy): Eukaryota > Dinophyceae > Suessiales > Symbiodiniaceae > Cladocopium > Cladocopium sp. clade C. The sequence goes on from BGPT01000758.1 coordinate 49,469, forward strand.
ATCGAGTTAGGGTGTGCGAATGGGCGAATGGGCCAAAGGGCATGCTTTGCAGCTTGAGGTTTCCACGACATGGATGCGTGCGATGATGTTGATAGAGACATGGAAGAGGAACCAGAAAGCAGATTCAAGGACAGCTGGACAATCATGACTGTGCTATCTTTCTGAAAAGCCATTTGTCTTGACCAGGTGCTAGCTGAAAGGTTCTCTTGTTCATTAGTGTGACTGCGTGTGTGGGTACGAGGAGCCACCGCCTGCAGCAACAAGGCTAGGACATGTCATATACTTTGATCAAAACTTCGATTTTCAATCTATTTTTATTGGTTGATGTTTGTTGCAAGATGTTGGAAGATGTTGGAAGCTTCAGCCCCGCTTTGCCAAAAAGGAAATGTCTCCGCAGAGTCGCTGTGAGTTGGCCATGCCTTGAGGCCAGCCCCCCGCGGGCGGCGGCAGACACCTCCTGTGGATGATGGCTGGTGCACCTGGGAAGACACTGAAAGACACTGAAAGACATTGGAAGACATTGGAAGACTGAGAAGATGAGAACAGATAGCAGAGGAGAACAGATGGGAGCAGATGAGAGCTGTCACTTCTTGATGAAATTTGCATAAATTTGCCACTTGTGAGATCTTGAGAGCCACTGAGGCTGGGGAGGTCAGTCCTTGGGTGACGCTCTGGCCCCCAAGCAGGCGAGTCCACTTTCCAGAAGGAATGCAGGGGAATGCTAGCAAACTAGCTCGACTCTGTTTGATTCAAATGTTTGGACATCTTTGGATATGTTTGGACCGTAGTTCTCTTCATTTGGTTTTCGATGAGTAGGATTGCATGCCCTTCGCAGAGAATATTGAAACAGCCAGAGATGGCCAGAATACAGTGCTGGAGAGCGAGGATCTGGACAGGACTGGAAGACTCTGACAATATGAGTCTTTGAGGCAACACCATCTGGGGGATCCACGACTACAGGCACTCAATTTTGATGCTGTTACATATGTTACTCGTTTGCTTTTTATTTTCCAGGGAATGACGGGATTGACTGAAAAATGTCAGGTGCCAGTGGGAGCAGCAGCAGTAGTGTTCGCAGCGGAGGGCAAAAGTCAACCCCCTCCGGTGCGGGCGGTGCCTGGGCAAATGATTTGGTCACATTAAAATTGTGTCGATATACAATTCGAAGATCGATTCAATTCAAATCATTCGCTGGTTTGGTACACTGTTCCTGAGATTTGAAGCAAACCCACCTACAGATAGTTTGTTCTTGCATACTAAGGGATGTCTTGATAAGGGGGACGAATTTGTTGAGAGCAGCATTACCCCTTGGTCATGCAAACCAAAGATAAGGGGGTTCGAGATTCCCCATACTGTTTGAAATACGTTTGTTTTTCTTGGGAGATGGAAGACATCAAAGAGCGGTCATGATGTAATGTAATGAACCAAAGCTTACATCATGAACCAAGGCCAACTCACTTGATTTCTCCAGAGAATGGATCCCTTGCAGCCTTTGGTAGACTCCTTCTTAAACACTCTTAAACTTAAACCTGTCTCAAGAGTTTAACATGTTCGCCCCAACCCGGACGTTTCACCATACCCAACCGGGTAGTAACATCAACTTATCTTAATAAGGTATAAAATCCGCCACCCCCTCTGGCAAATATGTGCATTGGAGTAGTAACACATCAACTTATCTTAATAAGGGATAAACATCCGCCACCCCCTCTGGCAAATATGTGGATTGGAGTAGTAACACATCAACTTATCTTAATAAGGGATATAATCGAAGGAAGTTTAGAAGTGAAACTTCCGACAATATGGACAGTTGAAAAGCAGAGGTGAGAAGAGCCAAGATGTGAAGAGCTCAGCCATGAANTTAGTCAGTTAGTCGGTTAGTCAGTTAGTCAGTTAGTCAGTTAGTCAGTTAGTCGGTTAGTCAGTTAGTCAGTTAGTCAATTAGTCAGTCAGTCAGTCACTCAGTTAGTCAGTGAGTCAGTTAGTTTGTTTGTTAGTTAGTTTGTTAGTTAGTTAGTCAGTCAGTCAGGCAGTCAGTTAGTCAGTTAGTTAGTTAGGCANAGACAGATAGATAGGCCGACGCTCCAACCACTTGTCGGTCCATCAGTGAGTTTGCTCTGCCATCCATCAGTCACAGCAACGAACCTCTCCTATAGGTTTGCCATTTTTGAAACTTCCGCCACCGCCTTGTGCGGTACTACTGGTAAGGGATAAAAATCCGCCACCCTCTCTGGCAAATATGTGGATTGGAGTAGTAATACATCAACTTATCTTAATAGGAGATAAAAATCCGCCACCCCCTCTGGCAAATATGTGCATTGGAGTAGCAAGACATCAACTTATCTTAATAAGGGATAAAAATCCGCCACGCCCTCTGGCAAATATGTGGATTCGGGTAGTAATATCAACTTATCTTGATCGGGGATAAAAATCCGCCACCCCCTCTGGCAAATATGTGGATTGGAGTAGTAACATCAACTTATCTCAAATCAGACACGGTGAAACGTCAGGATTGCAGCGTTCTTATTTGTCCAGAGAATGGATCCCTTGCAGCCTTTGGTAGACTCCTTCTTAAACACTCTTAAACTTAAACCTGTCTCAAGATTTTAACATGTTTCAACCATTGTTTTGGTTTTGCTTGTTCTGGATCGTTGGGATCTACCTCAGTATATCGGCCTTCTTTGGCTTCTGAGTTCACTTTGCAATTTGAGTCCTTGTGTCCTATTGGATTCTCTGAATCTGAAGGTGCTGATCCCGGCAAATCCCCCGAGTGGATCATGAATTGGGTGTCTTGGCACTGCCTTGGTGTATTTTCCAGTCGTTTCTGAACAGCTTTGCAAAGTTGAGCAGGTCCTGTCACCACGCCCTTCCTTTTATTTACGCCACGCCGCTAAGGTACGATCTCTACCAGAGTCACACGTCCCAGAGAAAACTCGAGAGCATTTAGCAGACCTCATTGCTGTTGGCTCCTAAGACTCAAACAGCCTACATTGAGCACTTTCTCGCTTAGGGCATGTCATTTCATAATTTGTCTGCTATTTCAAGTGCAATCGGTGCAACAGCTCGGCCAGCTTTGTTGGGCCCTACTGACATTTGCTTTTCAGGAGGGTCAGATGGATGGACGATCGTTCTCAGACTACGCTGCTGAACTGCATTCAAATCTGGCGGTCATTGCTTTTCTTCACGAGAATGTTTTGCAGGGCTCCGCTGTATATCATACAACTTTTCCGCATCTATTGTCTCAAGTGGGCTTCCTGAAAGGGCACAATAAAGCCATTGACGCCCCAGTAAGTTTGAGGTGTGCAACAAAAGCTCACTTGAAGATCAGAAGACAAGCGTTTTATACTTCTAGATGATTCCATGAGTCTAAGCCTAAGCAACTGATGATATTATTGGTGGCCGGGATCTGCCTTGCGTTTTCCGAACGGTGGCCGGGTCAGTTCAGTTCAAGACATGAAATGTGTCAGGATATGACTTGTATATTATGCTTGTATCAATGCGGCTATAATACTTTCTGTGAGACACATTGCCTAAGGCTTGTGACCAAACTTATCCATAGTTTAATAGTACAGATAAGACCAGCTCGTGCGTGGCCATCCAAGGTTCACAAGGTGCCGCCCGAGGTTGGGTCCTCCGGTGGATCAGAGTTCTTGCAATATGATTTGATTTCTTTTGTAGAAGATCTAGTTTGCAGACCGAAATGCAGACTTTCACTTGAACTCATCATGCAGCATGATATGAGTTGGTTTCCGTTGGAGTTGTTTGCTTGTTGTATCCGACTCCATTCTTGTCAGGTTTGTGCTCCAAAGCATGCCATGAAGCTCAAGGCCTTTTCCCTCAAAGACTGCCGATAGGAAAGCTATTGAAAGATGTAGCAGTTCAGCACCGAGAGAAGTCTCAGATCTGCTCAGCAGATCTGTACCGTGCTGTAGTAGCTTGATTCAGCCTGGTCTTGTCATTGGGAAGGCTGCATGGTCCAATGTGCTAAAAGAGGCGGAGGTTGCGGAGGCTCCAAGCTGCTGCCGTCAACTATGGGACATGTAGATCTTTGAGTGTCCGCAGTTGAACGTCTGTGCGGACCAAGATCACTCATCTTGCCTTGGTTGGCTTGGTTGCCTCGGTTGACTCTTTCCATTGCGCCCTGCACAACCTTACCACCTCCCTCAGATGGCTGCTGCTTGCGCAGTGCGGCCAGCACAGAAGGTGCAGTTGCCATCATGTGCATTGAACATGCAACAAATTCAGGTCATCACCGGAACATGAGGGTTTCTATTATTTGAAAGTAGCCTGAAGCTTGACATACTGGAGAAGGGATCGCTCTCCTCATGAAAAGTGCTTGCAGACCATTTCGGAATCTTTTGTAGGCGATGATGATTGTTGTTTGAGCTCGAGCTGAACGAACCTTGAAGGCCAGTTCTTCCAACATTTGCAGATCAGACAAATCAAACCTTGTGATTCCATCAAGCTACAGTAGTGGTTCTAGCTAGTGGTTCTAGACATTTCTAGACTGTCCCCGGCTTTTCTGATTTGGCAACAAATTGCGCAGGCAGAGGCAGCTGCTGATGGGGTAATCGCATTGCTTGCACCTAAGCCGCATTTCAGGTTTTGTCCTGGTTTGTCCTTGGCGACCAAGTTACAGCAGTGCTCCACACTAAAGAGATGCTGCTCTCATTCATGAGAATCCTTCCCATGGGGCACCTGACCAGTATAGAGTGTCGAATCAAAACTTGCCCTGGCTGACAAGGCTTCTTGCTCTCCAGAACCAACTGACAGCCAGACAAGACATTGCTTTGCGATGCGAAGGGATCCTTCTAGGATGAATGGCATCAAACTACTCGCAGTCACCATTTCTGTTGCACAAAGTTTTCTACAAGGGACAAAACATGACTCGGCCTTGGCCCTTGGTTGGCTGTTCACTTGGCAGTGACGAGTTCCTTTGGAACTCCACTTTTGTCACCACACTTGTGAATCTGAGGCAGTTGCACACATAAACAGAAGCCTCTCAATTCAAAAGAGGTTTGCACATTCTCTTGATTTCCAGGTTTGTCATGATTATTCCTTTAAGCTTGAAGGCAAAGTGAGGCAACTGCGTCGGAGGCAGCAGACTTTCATAGTCAGTCAAGTCAGGAGCAGTCAACAAGCGTGATTGCACCATGTACAAGCATGGTCCACCCGCTTGCCTGGAAGATACAACCTGCATTAACAAGACAATCAATGAACCTGAAGCTTTGAACAGGACTTATCTTTGCTTGCCAGCAGGTGCATGTAAATTATTGATGATCTATTCATTCAATCAAGTAGCGGGCAAAAAATGACGCAAATCAAATCAGATCTAATATTGTATACTGTGGCAAATAAGCAATATCTTACGCAAACCTGTTTCATCCTATTTCCATCGCCTAAAGAACCTATTTCTTAGATTTGAACTGGTGTGATAACTCGCGTTACTCTGTTTGCTCAAAACAATAAAGCAACAAGCACAAGCTGACAGGACTATCCAGGAATACCAGCTTGACAATGAACCAAGGCAGGTGGGCAAAGGGATGAGTAAGGTATCAATGAGGACAACAGCCAAAACATGGCAATTATGCAGCCAGGCGCGGGGTGCGAAGCTTTCGTCAATTTTCATCGCATCTCATAGAAGGCCACGCCTGACACAGAATTTATACACTGTCACTACTTGATACAGCCCTGACAATGCGATTTGCAAAAAAACACACAGCCGACATTTAAAGTGCTGCGCCTGCCGCGCAAAATGACGATAGAGGTTATTAAAGCGGTGCGCCTGCCACGAAAAATGCAATTCATCTTCTGAAAATGATGCAAAAACAAAAAAAATTGCGCTTGTCACACAGAACGATACGTTAATTATGAAACTTCTAAAATATGTATAAATATGTTGGGATGTCACGAAGTGCCATGCCTGTCATACGAAACGAGAGTACGATATATTTGAAGTCTCCAAAAATGACCGCTTTTGCAGCTTGCCCACAGGCACGGCCATAACGCCTCCAGATCCGTAAAATATAGATAAAAATATTCGCAAATATTCGCAAAAAATAATATGCACTAAGATATAATAAATAAGCAAGATAATTATAAGAAATATTTATATTATTTATTTAATTTTAATTAAATATGCAAAATATATGATATTATATATTTATTTTTATTTATAATTATATATAAATATATAAATATATTCTTTTGCAAAGATATTTCGGATATTTTCGGATTTATTTATTTTAATTTTAAATAATATTTATATTTATTAAAATTATAATATATAATATGTTATTTATTTAGAATTTTAATTTATATTTTTTTTTAAATTTTATATATTTTTTTTTATATATAAATATATTTATATATGAATAATTTTATTTATAATAAATTTATATATTAAAATATATATATATAAAATATGATATTAAATATATATATATAATATAATATTAAATAAAATAATATTTATATAATTATTAATTTAAATTAAAAATTATATGTATATATATTTGCTTATTTATTCATTTAAATTATTGAATAAAAGATTATTTTTTTTAATTATGTTTTTAATAAATTAAATTTATTTGAATAAATATATTTTTTTAATTATATAATATTTGAATTTATATTAATATTTATTTATTTAGAATATTATTAATATTTTATATATAATATAATATTATATATTTAAATATCTAAATATATATAAATCAATAAATATATAAAATCTAATTTATATATATATAATTATTTTTTAAATATATATATAAATATAAAATATATTAAAATCTATATAGATATTAATAAATATTATTTGAAAAATATTTTAATATTTTTATTTTATATTTTAAATATTTATTTATTTGATTTTTAAAAATAATGGATCGTATTACGGAAATTGAAATTTGGGAAAAAAAAAAATTAAATGCATTGGGGAAAATAATAATTAATATTGATTTCGCGGATTTTTATAATAATTTTATATTTTATATGGGATATTTTTATAATTTTATTGTATGATAATATATAATAATAAAAATATATATATAAGATATCTAAATATAAAATATATAGATAAAAAAAAAATTAAGATAGGGAGAGGAAAGATATGAAAGAATTAATTTATTTGAAATAAGAAATAAATGAAAAAGAATTGGATATATTTTATCCGAAGGCAATTAATTTAAATATTGATATGGGAAATAATAATTTTATGTAAATCTTTATTTTCTCCGAGATTTTCATATTAGTACGAAAGATAAATTCTAATGATATCTATATTTCCATCGATTTCATGATTTCATTATATTTTTTTATTCTAATTAATTTCTATTTTATCGAAAAAATAAATTAAGAAGGATCGGATATATTTTATCTGAAGATTTTTTTTTTTAATATTAAAATACCTATTTTCTCAGATTTTTTTCTATTATTATGAAAGATAAATGCCAATGATAGCTAGATTCCCATTAATGTTTTTTTAAAATAAATTTTATTTCATTGCAAATTATAAATTAAGAATGATCGGATATGTCTTATCCGAAAGAAATTATCTCAATTATTTATATAAGATAATATATCATAAATTGCTATTTTGATAGAAATTTTTATATTATTACAAAAGATAAATGCTAATGATATTATTATTTAAATTATATATTTTTTATTATTTTCTATCGATCGAATAATATATTACATAATATAAATTAATAAAAATAAATTATATCATGGAAAATATATTACCAATAATCTAATATTAAATTTAAAAATATTACCATATATAATAATTAATTTTGAATTTAAATTGAAACAAAAATACCAAAAAATCTGAAAATATCAAAAATTTCAAAAAAAAAAAATATTCATATATTTTGAAAATCCACGAAAATTTCCGGCATCAAATATTTGGGGAACGCTCGCGGATATTTACCCCCAAATCCCACAAAAAAGAATTGGAAACCTTGCCATGATTATTAGCATTTTTTTTTTATATTTCAAGAAATATATAATTTTCATTTAAATATAAATATTTAACATTAAATTTAATAAATAATTGTTTAATAAATTAAAACAATATTTTCTTATATATATATTTTTTTTTATTATTCATTTAATTTTTCTAATTATAATATTTAAAATGATTAATTTATTTAAAAAAAATTATAAAATTATAAATCCGATTTTTTTCTCTTTTTTTCATAATATTAAAAATAAAAAATATTCTAAATATAAAAATCTATTTCCATCATCTCCTTAATTCTCAAATCCCAAATCTAATAAAATTATCTATTATTATAATCCCGTATAATCTCAATATCGTCACATGATCCCTGCTAATCTAAGATGCAAATCATAATAATAATTCCAAAAATTATATATATATAATTTCCCATTATTATTTTATATATCGTCCACTCCATATTCTATGCTTCATATTTCGCAATTCATATATCCCATTCCCATATCAACTACACACTCCATATTCTCCATTTCAAATGCCAATTCCTAACTTCATGCAAATTTCCCAATTCCATTCCCCATTTTATATTTTATAAATTCCATTTCATATAGTATATTCTAAAATAAATTTACTAGAAAGAATCTAAAATGAATTTCGAAGCTACTTCATATTACAAATATCATAATCCCAATAAATTTTCATATTATAAATTTCGTTCAAAACCCTCCAAATATTGCTTCATATTACAAATCTTATATAAAATCCTTCCAACTATTTCTTTATATTATAAAGATCGGGGTTACCATTTCCGGGGGTATCATGTGCCCCGGCTTTTGTAGCTACAAACCTGACTTTAGACCACGTTTCTACAAAAAGATGATCCAGCAACATAGCCTATCCATTTTTTAGTTTTCTTTTTTGGTTGGAGAAACCCTAAATTTCCATGATTCTTTTGTAGGAGCTTCCTGAAGTGTTGTGGAATCACTATTGTAGTGAAATTGATGGTTTTTTTTACGGATGGTCCAGGGACATAGGTTTATTTTTATTTATTCTTCTCAATAGAATCGTAAATGCATGGAATATACGGAAAATCACCCACAATCATTTTGATTTCCATTTCCTGCCTAGAGCCTCTGAGATTTCAGACAAACTAGCCATCTAGTATTTGCAGGCAATGAAATTGTAATCTAAAAGCAATGAAATTGAATATGGAAAAATATAGCTACTTACATAATTCTAATTGTTCCCGTAAATTCATAAATTCACGTCTCTGTATCTGTCTAGCTGCAGCATCTGTCTATGAACCAGCCCTCTCTATTTATAAACGTTTTCATCAAAATCTAAACAAGATTTAATTCTACATATATTATATTTCTATCCCCATGGTCATTCCCTCTCTCCACGGGAATATCAAATACAGACCTAGCAGTATTACAAAATTATTTGGGAATATAATTTTTGGGGGGTACAGCTTATATACAAACCATATTGTCCAATATTTCATACCTCTATAAAAGACTCTTGGTTTTCCAAAAGACAAACTAATAAATTTATATTTTTAGGCCCACTAAAAAAAGCCTACAAAACTGGAAAAAAAAACTATAAAAACCAAGCTCACAGCTAATAGGCCACTACAGAATAAGCTATTACAAAGCGTTTTGTAGGGGTCACATACTTTTGGATTTTGTAGAGGAAATAATATCCCCGATTTATAAAGTAGACTTAAAATTTCTTCGAAAAATATTTCGTACCATAAATTTTATCCAAAATTCCTCCAAATATTGCTCTTAAAAAAAACCTTACTCAAAATATTTCCCAATTTTACTTCGTATTACAAAATCCTCACAAAATACTTCTCAGTCTGAAATAGCTCTAATATAAGTTTAAAATAATTCTGAAACGAGTCTATAATAAGCCCGAAACGAATCTAAAGCAAGCTTAAAAGCGGCTTCGTAGGTCCCAGTACTATTTCGTGCTAAAACCCCCTCCACAAAATCCCTCCAAATACTACTTCGTACTACAAACCTTGCGCAAACTCCTTCCCAAGACTACTTTTGTACTACACTCATACACCAAAGTCCTTGCAATGTTTGCGTTTGATAGCTATTCCCAATCAAAACGCTCGCTACGACCCCTGTCCCGGCACAGACCTTGCAAAACCCCTTTCCCCATTGGAAACGCTACATTTAACAAGGTACCACGGTTCTATCTCAAATGGGTTTTTCTNTGTCCCGGCACAGACCTTGCAAAACCCCTTTCCCCATTGGAAACGCTACATTTAACAAGGTACCACGGTTCTATCTCAAATGGGTTTTTCTCATCAATTCACAGTGGAACGCCGGTTTCCAACGGGGCTTTTTCCGTGGGTATTGTTAACGCCCACAAGCAAAAACGCTAAGTAGGCCGTTTTCTAATTTGTATGCTGCAGGATAGGTTCTGATAAAGGGGAACAAAACGAGGTCCAAAACGAGGTCAAAACGAGCTACGGAACAAGTCCCGCATCTATACACATGGAATTTGGCCCGCAAACCTGTCCTTCCAGCACACCGCCATAGCAGTATAGAGAGGATTATCCCAGGGTTACGTAGAAGTACCCGTCAGAAACAGCAACAGCAGCAGCCGTCGAACCAGCAGCCGCAGCAACAGCAAGACCTAATAGCTGCAGAACCCAACAGCAACCATCCCAAACACAATAAGAACGCAACTAGCAAGATCAAAGCACTATGCTAATAGTAAAACAACGACCTACCCCAAACGCAACCTAAACGCCGCATCGCCACGACTTCCACAAAAATTTCAAGATTTTTGGGATTTCACCACGACTTGGGCAGTTGGGAGTACAAACCTTGCACAAAGTCCCTCCCAATATTATTTCGTACTACAAGCCTTACACAAACTCCCTCCCAATATTACATTGTACTACGTACAATTCTTGCGCAAGGTCTTTCCCAGTACTATTTTGTATTACAAATCTTGTACAAAGTCCTTCCAACTATTATTTTGTACTACAAGCCTCGCGCAAAGTATAATCAGTACTACTTTGTACTACAAGCCTTGCACAAATTCCCTCAGAATATTACTTCGTACTACAAGCCTTGCACAAAGCCCCTCCCAATACTACTTCGTACTACAAGCCTTGCACAAGATCCTTCCAGGTACTACTTCGTCCTACAAACCGAGCACGCTTCCCAATATTACTTCGTACTACGAAATATGCACAAAATACTTCCCAGTCTAAAATAGATCTGACATGATTCTGAAACAAGTCTGAAACGAGTCACACTTCACACGTCACACTCCACACTTCACGCTTCCCGCTTCCCATTTCACACTCCACTCCACACTTCACACTTCACATGTCACACTTCACACTTCACACGCCCACTCCACACTTCACACGTCACATGTCACACTCCACGCTCCCACTCCACACTCCACACTTCGCACGTCACATTTCACACTTCACACTCCACACTTCCCACTCCACACTCCATACTTCACCCTTCCCACTTCCCACTCCACACTTCACACGTCACACTTCACACTCCACACTTCACGCTTCTCACTTCAAACTTCCCACTTCACACTCCAACTCCACACTTCACACGTCACACTTCAAATTCCCACTCCACGCTCCACATTCCACACTTCACGCTTCACACTCCCACGTAGCAATTCCTATTGGCAAAGCGACGCGACGCGATCTGCGGCAAACACCCCCCCCCCTTCACGCCTGAGTGCCACCAAGTCCCACGCCTGCCACGCGAAATGCACTTTCACAGCTTCCAGAACATCACGTTTTGTGGCAACCTGCGTGCCACGAAGCCGCACGCCTGCCACGCGATCTGGCAATTCCTATTCCCACGGCGAGCGACGCGATTGGAGCCTCGCGACACACTTCGCACCTGCGTGCCACGAAGTCCCACGCCTGCCACGCGAAATGCACTTTCACAGCTTCCATAATATCACGTTTTGCGGCAATTCCCATAGGCACGGCGACACGCAACAATCGCGCAACGAGGCGCAAACAGTCCTCCACCCCCAGACCCCCTACCAAGAAAAGAAGAACCCTTCGCTACGCATTCGGGAAAAAAGATGAGAACTGTATAAATGTTTAATAGTCAAATATCCCAAAATGTTTTATCATTTTACCATTGGTTTTAAGCAATGTTGCAACCTATTTCAATCTTATACCATTGGTTTCAAGCAATTGTCCGACTCATTTCAATTTTATATTATTGCTTTCAAGCAATTATCTAACCTATTAACCTACTTCAATATTTTTCAATTGGTTTTTCAGCAATCGGTTCAAATCTATATTGTTGCTTTTACTATTTAATTTATTTCACTTCTATAATTATATCTAAGTAAATTTCGGAGATCACAAAAACATGGGTTTAAAATATCAATCCATGATATAGCCAAAAAGGAGTCCCCAAACCCTTATGAGGAAAACCCTAATTATGGAAAAAATGGAGACAGCTAACCATCTATCTAAGTTAGATCTTTTTTTCCATAATTCTGTCGGGGACCATAATTTGATAATGATGAAATTATGCAGTAATTTAATTGTAAAGATTTCAATAGTTTAATCATGAAATAATTCCATGATATAAGCATATAATGATATATTGATATAATCTTGAAAATTTTATTGATGCAAGGATGCATCAATGCAATGATGTCATAATGGAATGATTTGATATGCAGTGATGTAGCGATACAATGATTCAAGGCAATGACGTAATGCAATATTGATGGTTATGATGACACTTATTGTCCCGCAAGTAATATCGATTGCAAGATTTATATTTAAGATTGTATTATTATAGTGTACGATTTTGGTTGCAGTAAATGAAATCGTTTTGAAAATAAGTTCTAGTCCTTCCGGTGTGTGGGGTTGAAGCTAGAATGTGATCTTTCTTTTCAAATTCCTGGGGAGTCAGACCCATTTCTAGAATAGCCAATACTTTCTGATGTCAAATGTCAAGGATCGAAAAATCATGGGCTCCTGGTTTGGCAGCAGCGGGCACGCCATGTCCTGACAGCAAGGAATTGCAAACAACAACGAATGCAAATGTTTAAATGCAGCATGAGGAGGATGGAACTTGGGAAACACAAGATTGTGGCAAATGTCTTGCTGAGTTTCTATTCCTTGGCCATTGAGAAAGGCCAGGAGAAGGGAACAAAACCGAATCATCTGAAAGCAAATGCTCTCACATGAGGCGGGATGGCGTTTTTGGAATTTCAAGACTTCCCTTCCTGATTGATGATTCTAATCTGGCCATATCTGAACACCTGCATAGCTGGCTTAGAAGTTGCAAGAATTCTCAACTCTCATTTTGTTGTACGCAAAATACTGACGAACCACAGGGGCCTAGGTGCTCATTTGGCTCTTCAAGTTCACATTGCCTAGCAAACCTATCGCTTCCTTTGCCAAGACAGAGCAGACATGGGATAAAAAATGCTTAAGCCAAAAGCAACTCCCGTTCCTGCATAAAGGAGGTATCATTGAAAGTGTTAAACATGCTGTTCTTCCCAATTTGCAAGTACAGAGGTCATCATCTTTGGTAAGATGTTCAGCATGTTCTTTCAATGAACCCCAAGCCTCAAAAAAAAACAAGTGTCTCCAGAATTCACGAAAAGTCTGCTTCAAAACTTCTGTCGCTGGCAAGTAGGTCTTTTATATAATAAGTGCAAATTAGTTTCGCCGGTCCTTCTGAACATGTAAACAATTGCCTAGGATCAACAATCAAGCGTGCGGATTGACTCCCACCCCCTGTTCCTTCATTGGCATTGTTATTCGTCTTGATTGCACTGCCTATGATGTTGGATCAACAATCATGTCTATCAAGTATGTTTATGGCGACCGGCAAGAATGCTGGAAAAAGCAAGACTTACCTTGCTTTGCCGTTTCGCCTCCCTGAAGTCCCAAAAGGTCTACTAGTCTAGCCGGAATCATATACAGTAAGTATTTATGTTATATATATATATATACATTTTTCATATTTTAATGTACATATAGATAATAATATATCATACATATCATACATATCATATATACATATATATTGTATATATTTCATATATATATATATATATTATAGATATTATATATATAAATACATATAATGTTGTGGACCATACTTGGACTCTGAGCCCAATGCCGGCAAAACAGGATTTGCAGGCCTGGTCTGACACTGTTCCCGGGGCAGTTGATGATGTATCCTGCAACAGCAGGAAAGAATACAAAAGCAATATCTGGATGCATTGACTCAAGAACGGCCCTGGTTCTGTCATTTCCAATCTGCCGCAATGGGCAAGATTGCACGATGCGACCAAGCAGACTGCATCTGTCTTGAGCTGAAAAGTCTGTGTCATGACCTCAATGCGTACCTTTTCCCGATTCTACCCTCACAACCTGACGGTCTCCTGACCGTCAGGAGGAGACGGAAAATGTTTGGTACCACGGCTTACCACCGTCACAACCTGACGGTCTTGCACCTCGCGCGCGGGGACCTGCTCCTCCTCAGTCTCTCTTGGCTCCGCATGCATCCTGAGAATGGACAGGTCCCCACCCTCATCTTGTCATAACATTGTGATACATTGTGCATGTGAAAAAGCGTTTGGGCATATAGGTGGCATGATTTGACCCCAGCTTTGGTAGTGCAGCACGCACTGATGTGTCAAGTATGCACGACCTTTTATGGGTGCAGCAGCAGCTAGATCCTCAAAGACGATCACCGCAGCAGCAGCAGCAGCAGCAGCAACGACAACAACGACAACAACGACAACAACTTCTTATTGGTACAAGCCTGTCTCACCACCACTTAAGAGTCTGACAGGCTGCTGCAAGTCAAATGTATGCATGACACGCCACCATGTCTTTCAATGCGCAGATTCTCCATACATCTCTCGTTTGTGACTCATCGACACACAACTTGTCAGGCTTGGATCCGCTCAAGACTCAATGCTAGACTTCAAGTTGATTGAGCCAGAATTAGTCTTGTGGACTGAACATGGTGCACGGGCAACTCTGATTTTGTGCTACATCAGGACGTGCGGAGAGCAATGAATTCTGTGGAGTACCAAGATCATGAGCCTTGAAGTTGGCTCCTGGAAACATACTTGGATTTGAACTGCCAGCATTTGGTCACTCACGAACCTGAGGCCTTCACTGTCCGCTTGATTGAATAGAACAAATCAGTCTGGATGCATGTGGAATCTTTCGGATAGGGCTAAGAAACAGGCAGATACATATGTTTTTCTCATAACCTGAATGACCTTGTCTTGTCTATTGTGATCCACGGGCCATTCACTATCAGTAATTGTCATTGTTGTTACTCTTACTGCTGCTGGCGCTCCCTACTGCTACTGGAATGCTCAATGCTGCTCCTACCACCACTAGCAACGACAAAAGCGAAACAGCGAAAACTACTGCTGTATGACGTGTTTTCCTTCTCTTGTTTTCTAGTCTTTCTCCTTCCTCAGTTGTTTCTCTTTTTTTGCATTTTTTGGGACACGCGCTCGTGCTGCATCAAATTGACACTGTCAACATTGCGCAAACGATGAGTTTGTAATAGTTTGTATATCCCTGATGGAGGGCTCTAGGACGGAGAGTCATTTCCTGCACCGTTGGCTTGCGACGGCTAGGCAAACAAAAATGCTGGAGGGTGAACAAGGGAGAGTATGTTGGAAATGTACTGCTCCACTGGCTCTGGTGTTTGTTGAGAGAGATACCTAAGGGCATATATCAAAGGTTCTACCAATAACCAATTGATTCGTGGTGACCAGAGACCCTATGCAAGTTGTTTCTTTCCCTTGAGGTTCGGTCCATGCGAAGTTAGACACCTTTTTAGATTCCACTGAATCCTGCAGGGCGACATGTAAGTAGGTTCAAGATGGTTCAAGCGCAGGAATGATTCAAAGGATGACCAACAACGTGGTCCTGTGATATATTTATATATACTATATCTTATTCAGCTGCATAAGCTCCCCTTAGCGTCAATTGAGCTGTTTCTCTGGCGTTTCTGCCTTCAGACAAGTCTCTGCATGGTCTGCCGGGCAGCATTCATCTCTCGCTGGGCCTCCCTCATGTAGCCTGAGATTTCAGCACCAACCCTGACACCAAAACATCAAAACCCAGGTATATGAGTGACTCTACGAAAACGCGCTTGCTTGGAGTGAAAGCGAGTCACGCAAAGGAAATCCTCAAATGGTCTAAGGTGATCGAGAAGAAAAACTGTTGGTGAGCATCAGCATCGAAAATTGCAGTCTATTCTGTGAATTCTGACATGGTTCACCTAGAAACAGTATCAGGGTTTTGGACCAAGACCCAAATACTCCGGGTGTACCTATAGAAAGGCCGAGATGCTTTCAGTCATCTCCTCGGTTTGGGTCTGACACTGGACCGTTGAGCTGACAGGATGCGTCCTGGATTCTTTGTCCCTCTTAGATTGTACCTCCCAGGATGCTATGAAGTTGTGCTCATCTTCTTAACTCTTCAACTTTATTTGGAAGGAAACTTGGATAAAAACAAGCTGCTCATACATATGCCAAGTTGCTGTGATGGGCGCAAATGCCAGGCGCCCATGTGTGGCCGGCCAGCGTTCCGGTGGGCTCGAAGTGAGATCACCTTCCAACACGCAAAGTTGATTTGAATTTTGAGGTGCATCTTAGTGCATCTTGTAAATTCTTGCCCAAGACAGATTCGTCCTTCCCCATGATTTGCAATGGACGGGTTACTTGAACTGCTCACTTAATGGCTTACTGGCTTTGCAACCAAGTATCCAATGTTGGCTCTGCACAATCCCCAGTCACCTGAAATTGCAGGGGGCTACTCAGCTCTCTGTGTGCGGGAACAATCATCAAAGTGTGCACACCCTGGACATCTTTTGGAAAGGAGCAACCTGCAGCAGGGCCAATTATTGGAGCAAGTTGCCTTTGGCAATTTCGCCCAACAATTGCGCACGCGACCAACGCCTCGCTACTAGGTGAAAGTCAACAATGACATCCATTTTTTGTGCTTGACAAGGCTGCTGGTCTGCTGTCTGAGGAGAACCCATGTCAATTTATTCCAACCCCAGAACCTGCCAATGAACTTACTTTGGCTACCTTTGGTTTCTGGGAATTGCTCAGTCTTTCCATGTCTTTCCTCTCCGCTTGTTTCTTAGCTTCCCACGCATCTCCCCACACTGCGAAAACTCGACCGCTGGAGCCCTCGAGGCCCTCGAGATTGGTAGGCCGCAGCTGCTTGCCCTGGCACCAGAACAAAACAAAGCGAAAGATCCTGACAAAAAAGTGAACGAAAAAGTGAAAGAAAGTGAAACTGGACTGCTCAAGTTTGTCTAAGTGCACACTGAGAATTGCTTGCCACCTGCAGACTTTAACAATTGGAGCTGCACCTAATGTTCCGTGATATCCATAAGGCAAGGCCCTACAAACCAGTTTTACGGTCGATTCGGAACACCTATACTGTAATTCTCAATATATGGAGGATCGGTCGATGTCTGCGCGGGCTTTTTTGGCCTCGTTGTTGTCACAGCCGTCAATCAATGTTGACTTGGAATTATTCTGAGAAAAAATGCACATCCCAACAGAACCAGTTTGGGATGCAATCCCTTTAAATGTAGTGAGTCCGGCTTGCAAAGCCGGAAACGACGAATTTTGACCTCCCTCTGTGAAACCAGAACAACACACTTGATGACACACCCATGCCATAACAACTTCCGCATTGTCACATGGACCCACATCACAACTTGGGATTCACCAAAAGCTGTCTGACCCGACTGAGGTCATCGGGACTTCAAATCTAGGCCGTCATAAGCCGGCGAGTCCAAAGATTGGCCCATGGAATGTAAACCTCAATGACCCGCTGAAAACTCAGGTTGATTTGAATTGGATGAAGTGGATAAAATGGATAAGGAAACTGGATCAAACAGGATCAAAGTGGATCAAAGTGGATCTTGCATGATCCATGCGTGCTGCTAAGATGGCAAGAGTTAGGTTGGAACTGCTCGGTATCCTGGGTCTAAGATGGTCACCCATGTCGACATACATGGTCATTCCTGATGCGGGTCAGGAAGTCAGACGGCGAAACTTATGAATGATGCATCATTGCAATGACACCTCCATGTGACATGTGCCTTTGTAATTACCAAGTTCGTCTGTATTTCAAACCTTGAATTCAAATTCTTCCTTCACTACAAAGCAGAGATTATGATAGGCAAATGATAATGCATTGAGACTCATGGTAATAAATCACGCGGTCTTTGCGAACTCTGTTCTGGCTATCTACAGTACATGCAAATGACAAAACCCGGAGCCTGTGACACCGGAGGTGAGGTCGGTGAGCAAGCAAAGGGCTGTTTTCCCCACGTCTTCAGCCTGCGAAAGGGGATATGTTGGGTCTGAAGGATAAAACACCCGTCCACTCCATGAACCAAAGCTCAAGAGCATTTGCCTATTCTTATAACAGGGCACGATTCGCTGCCTATCTAGACAACAGTCACCAGCATTCAATCGTCATAGCAGTGATCCTGTGCAAACACCATTAAACACTACATGGAGCAGCAGATCACATGAGGAACTCATCAGGTGGCAAGCAACATAAAGCGGCTGGTCAAGCGGCGCATTATCCACCTCAGCCATAATAAAGACGCTCGTGTCAAAATCACGACCGCTTGATTTCTTCAAACATCTCAATAGAATGGCTGCAAGCTAGTGCCAGCAAGCGACTGAGTAGTCCTTGCGTTCACAGGGAGCACCAAAACGGGCAGTCCCCCCACAGCCATCGAGTTGGCTCTATCTTCAATGGGGTAGGTTCCATTCTGTGGAAAACAATAGGAAGGGATATGCAGGCAAACGTCAGACATGCACAACTTGCATAAGTTAGCTAAGTTGGCTCAAGCATCAATCGCACGCTCGATGAAGGTCTTTTCTCCATCACCGCCGATGGCAGATGCAGCTCGTGACTTCAAAGGCCCAGCTGAGATTGTGTTCACACGAATGCCATACCTTAGCCATACAGCTTGAGGAAGACAAGTCAGAAAGAGATATGCTTTGTAAATTCGCTGTTTAGCGCAGTCAAAGTTGTCGAAAGATTTATCTCCAATGTGCCGGCAAAGGCACTTGCGGCCGGCCTTGGACAAGGTCCAGAACATGAACCCTAAAAAATGAAATCGCAACGCATCGCATCAAAATCTGCTGGGTTCGTCTGCCTGTAAAACAGAACACCGCTAGCTCACAATTTCACCGAAGGACCTCGTAGGCCAGTGTGCGAGTGTCTGACTCGAGCTGCGCCTTTCCATGTGGAAACAACAATCAGCGTCCGGGAGCTCAGCTTCCTGGAATGCTTAAATGGCATACGAGATTACAGCCCATAGCCATACCATTAAAAAAAACAAAACAAAAAGATGACAAAAGACACCATGGCAATTTCGGCTCGAAGAATTGATTGCTCCAAGAAGGGAAATTGACTTTCATCATGTTCAAGCAACGAGAAATGAACATGATATGCAGGCCATTCTTGCTTCATGCTATCTGTGCCACACAAAATCGATTCCCCAGTTGTGAACTCAGCCGTGTATACACCTTTTATCTGTGCTTATTGTTTTCACCTGTTGTTTCACCTGTGCACAGCTTTGTCTCTTGTTTACCCAGTCGCTGTCCACATGTCTCTCGTGGAATCCCCTATCCTCGACCTGACACCAACCCTGGATGTTGCATGGTCGGGATGTGAGCAAGATCAAACGAGAGCCAACACCAGGAAGCAAGGGAAATTGTCCATCCCAATACAGCCTTTGGAAGGCTCCCCTCGCCTCACATGTGTCACTCTCTCAATCTGGAAGTACTCAGTAGTACTTTATCTTTAGCTTGGAAAGATGCTCTCGCCTTAGCGCTGCTCATGCCGCCACCATAACCTGGAATGGTCCGTACCTCAGCTCATGGCAAAACGGCATCCAAAAAAACTACAGTACAAATTATTTTGACAACTCAACCAACTCTGCTTTGAATGAACCCTTCAGCAAGAAGTCAATCATGGTGTGCTCATGCCAACCATCCGGCCCTGGTTTGTGCTGCCTTATCTGATACCTTGATGCGGAAGGGCTGTGGTCATCAGCGGTCATCGTAAACTCGTAAACTCAGTTCATGCTCTGTGCATGGCAAGAATCTGCTGCGACGTAGGACAGCGAAATGACAGCGCCACCCTTCGGCATGATTGGCCCAAATCCTCAGCTAAAGTTTGTATACTATTAGTATATTTAAGTAAGGTCAATATTTCAATATGTTTTGAGGCTCAGGGAGGCATTTCTAAGCCCGTAAAGTCTCACTCACTTGGCTATGCATGACAATATATGCCTGGTTATTAGTGCATGTTTGCGAAATTGAACGAGATGTCTCGTCATTGGTGTTTTGCCATGAAGCGCTGAACCATTGAGACCAGGGAATAAGCTGAGGCAGAGGAAGCAGCCAAATAGCCCTGCCGAGGAAAATCTCAAAGAAGGCAAGCAACTTCCAGCTCGCAAGAGAGTGTAATGAAAACTGATAGTTCAAGAACGTGCAATCTTAATGCTGTCTGTTTCCTGCCACAAAATTCGACCTGACACATATTTGCGTGTGGTTTTAGAAGTGTTCCCAATGCATCAAAGAAACAGGCTCGCAGTCTTTAGACTTGTGCTAATATGGTCCCGAACAAGACACAGACACATACCATCAAACACATACTATATTATCAACATCTATGTCTGTATATATATATATATATATATGTGTATATATATATATTTATATATATATATATATATGTATATGAAAATATTTATATATTTAAATATATATATATATATATATATATATCCGCCGACCCCGGCCTTGGCCAAGGCAGGGGCGGCGCCCGGGGCCACCTTTGGTGTGGGCCTTTGCTTTTACTTATGTTGCCAGCCTTCAAAACCTTTGCCCCCGGTTCCATGGCCAGAACAGCCACCAGCTTTGGGCGGCCAAGGCACCAATGGACCATCTCCATCCTTGTGGCGGGTTTCGAAGTTCGAAATTGCCATCTTGTCGGGTTTCGAAACTGGCTTTGCCAGGCTGCAAAAGCCTCGTGGCAGGGTCCATGGCCAGCACAGCCGTTTGCCAGGCTGCAAAAGCTTCGTGGCAGGGTCCATGGCCAGCACAGCCACCAGCTTTGGCTGGCGAAGGCACTAATGGGACCATTTCCATCCTCTTTTCGGGTTTCGAAACTGCCGTTTGCCAGGCTGCAAAAGCCTCGTGGCAGGGTCCATGGCCAGGACAGCCACCAGCTTTGGCCGGCCAAGGCACCAATGGGACCATCTCCATCTTGTCGGGTTTCGAAACTGCCGTTTGCCAGGCTGCAAAAGCCTCGTGGCAGGGTCCATGGCCAGGACAGCCACCATCTTTGACCGGCCAAGGCAACAATGGGACCCTCTCCATCCGGCAACGCTGCCAAAAAAGGGGGTCGGCGGCACTAGGGCGTTAGCCCATTTATATATATATATATATACACGTAGATGGATACACAAATACTGCATGAGTAAGATGTACCTACAATACAATACAATCCAATACAACACAGTACAGTACATTGCAGTCCATGACATGATATGATATGACATGGCATGACACTACATTGCAGTACATTGCATCACAGTACATCAAATTACACTACATGGCATTGTACAACTATATTTCGTACAGTACATACATTATTCAAAAAGTCACTAATCCCACCTAAACCTCCCTTCCAAAACTCCTGTACTCGGACGATACCCACCGAGCACAACTGAGGTGTTGAAACGGATCGAGTGCTACTAAAGTGTTAATTTGGATTTAACCTGCTCGCGCACTTCACGACCCGAAATTGAATGCCACCAAATTTGGATTGGGCCAAAATAATGATTTTCATTGAATTTCCAAAGAGTTCATGGCTGGTGGAAAACGAGAAAATCTGCATATTGCTTCTGCATAAACCCTGTGCATTTCCATTGAGTGTCCCCGAATTGGCAATGAGTAGCTTAGAATTTTGAACAATGTTTGGGAGAATAACCTGGAAAATAATCAAGATCTCCATGTTGAGCTCTTGTGCAAATATCCATGTTATCTGAGGGGCAAACTCAAAAAGCAATGACTTCTGGATTTGTTGAACCCTTCATGCATACCAACCCAAATGGGAATTCACGATTATATAATCAATTTCCCCAACAAAACAAAGCACCACAAAGAAAAAACACATGGAAATATGCAACAAAAACCATCAAGTATGATGAAAAACCATTGCGCATAGCTGAAAAATGCTCACAATTGCAATCCATTACCATCAAAATTGGGAAAAACCGTTGAATGCTGCTGCAGAATGCCCAAAACATAGCGTCCAAATTGGCAAAACCATTGCAAATTGGTGAAAAAGGTTGAAAATTGCAATCCAAAATTGGGGGAAACCATTGAAATCGGAGAAAAATGCAAAGAATCAACATCAAAAATTAGAAAGCATGGTCCATGAATGGTGGACAAACTGCTGCAAATGATAGGAAATTACCATCGAAACATTGGAAAAACAAGAGAAACCAGCTGGGAAAAGATCCAAAAACCATTGCAAACACAGCGGAACTTGCAGAAACCCGCCACAAAAAAAATGAAAGCCTAGTGAAAACACATAGGAAAATGCAGAAAATCACCACAAAAGGGAAAACAGCATGCACTCAGTCTCAGTAGTGCTCACTCGTGCTCAGCGGTGCTCAGTAATGCTCAGTAGCGTTCAAAACGCAACTAAAACCCTGAAAATGAAACATGTTCAGAAAAAGACAGATACACCAAAAGTAAAACACATGGACACATGTGGATTACGTGCATCACATACATTGCACCAATGTTACATCCATGACAGGCATGCCATACATGGCATGCATGACATACTCAACGTACATGCATTACACATACATTATATACATACATTGCATACACAATCGCAACCAACACTTCAGCCGGCAAGCCGGAAAACAAAAAGGACAAGGAGCAAACACAGCAGAATCCACCTCACACTCTCACACCAAGATTTGAGTGATTGGTGGAGACAGCTACACTTTCAAAGGAGATCAAAGGAGGACATACAGAAATCACAATCTCATGACCGGATCCACGAAGAGGGGTTAAGAAGGGAGACAAAGCTATCCAAATCCTTGCGAGACTCAAAAGGAGTCAACCCCGATCTATTTCGGGAACAAAAGAGGTTCGCATATGTTTCCAAACAGTCCTGGGTGTTGAATAAATCAACATCAACTGTCTTCACATACACATGGAAAAAAATCAAAGTTGACCCGGTAAAGAACTTTCGCCAGCAAAATTTACATTGCATGATTTGCTTTGTTGGATGCAACAATGCAATGAAATTGGCATGGAAAGAGTTGAACGACTAATCGAGCGAGCATTCTCATTCCACCCACTCAGCATTACATTGTCAATATCAGGCTCTCTATCTTTGATTCTCTCCCTCTCTCCCTCTCTCCCTCTCTCCCTCTCTCCCTCTCTCCCCCTGTCCCCCTCTCTCTCTCTCTCTCTCTCTGTCTGTCTGTCAGGCACCAAATTCCATTCTCATGCAATTCACGCCTTCCGGCTAGTTTCAAGCAGAGGCTTGGTGACTTCAGGGCCATTTGCCAAGGAATGCACCAAAATATCCACCTCGACAGTCAATCTTGAAGACAAAGTCAAGCTGCCAGATGCAGCCCGCTTTGGTGGCAAGCTCTGGAGTATTTCGGCTGTTTCACATCAACCAACAAAACCAAATAAGTCATGAAAACGCAACGTGAACCTTGCCGTAGTCCTTCTTGACGGCTTCCACACACTCTTCAATGGTGTAACCTTCGACACCTGCATAACCTTAGATCTAGACTTGGGAACAGTACACCGACTCAATCCTTTTTGCACGGCTTCTCAAGTTCGACAGCTTCCAGCAATTTCAATTTTGCAACATGACTCTCATCAGTTTCCATAATAAGCGTGTCACGCTTGTTGCTTTTGATATCGTCTGGAACGTCTTCTGGCACATCAAACATTGCATCCAAGGGGTAGATCTTTGCTATCCTTGCTTCAAGCATCACAGGTGGGACTGCATGCCCATCCTACACACACTTCAAAAACTGTCTGGATATCACCTTTGAAACAACCACTGCCACAGGGAGCGAACCAGGCATTGTGGATGGAACTCTGTCCCTACATCATTGTGGTTAGAATGCTGCCAGGTGTCTCCATCAGAGACCCATCGTCCAGCGTCCTGGCCTTGCGACTTCGTAAACAGCAAGGAGTACTTCTCCATAATGAGAATTTCAGCAGTCATTGAATGATGGGTATACCAATTTACTATTCGGGGTCCGAAGGATTCCAAACTTGTGAACTGTATAAGGCTTGCTCTCATGGTGATTTCCGATGACACGTTCCCAGAAGATCCTAGTACCTGGATATGCTGAGGTGAAACAAAGGGCTGGAACCCTGCAACATATCAAGCCTGGCCTCGTCAGTGGCCTTCTTTTTCAGGGCCATGTTGAACCTTGAAAAAATGAATGGTCTGAGTGGTCTGAGTTTGAAATTCACATGTCTTTGAGCGCCTAGCTAGTTGAATCAATTGAAGCTAGTGGTCGAACACTTTGCACTTTGCAGACTAAGGAACATCTTCAGCACAGGTGGCCAAGTTCCCACAACAATGGTCGCACCGGCATTGGCCAATTCCTGGTTGCCAGACAAATAAAAAGGAACTGCAAGTTCCAAAACTCCGCTTCCAATATCAACGAGGAGCCCGTGCAATCGCCCAGCCATATCCAGTGGTATCAGCAACACCTGCCAAATTCCAAGAGCGTCGCAATGGAACAAAAATCCAGGCTATGTCAGCTACGTATGCTGGAAGTCCTACCAAGCCTTGCTTACGATATTCAGGACTCTACATGGGTAGCCATTCGATGAGATGCTGAAATTTCCTGCTCGCTCGCTCTATCTCTCTCTCTCTCTTTCTCTCCCCACTTAAAGCTCGCACTGTCTGTAAGCTGCCTTTCAGGACTTAGTTCAATGAAACCGAGCACAAACGCTTCTATCCTCGCACCTGTCTATGCTCAACGAACAAATTGGCTTGCCAGTACTGGATGCGTAGGGCATATTGTGACATGTAGAGTCTTGCGTGCGGAAATCTCACTTGCCACAATAATGCTGTCGTCTAAGTTGTCTACACGACAAGGTCCTGCAAGCTACTGGGACAGGACTGTACAGGGGTCGCAAAAGAATACAGTTTGTTGATCAAGTATGAACCTTATACTGCTTGCCTTGCGTGTTGTGTGCAGGATGCAAATAGTATTGCTTGGTGCACTCAATAAATCAGCAATTCGTTTCTTTTCTTCCAATACTTTCATGAACTGCTGCGAAATAGGTAGAGATCAGGCGCGACTTGACCTTCTGTCAGCATCAATCGGATGGAAGTGCATCTAAATGACCAAAGAGCAGAATGAACGTCAAATGCCCCGAAAGAAGAACATGTGGGGGGAATTTTGCTCCTGTCCACACTACACGTTTCAGATTATATGAGTATCTCAACTGTCTGTCTCTCTGTCTGTCAGGTGGGTACACATGTGAGCGACAAATTCTTATTCGGTACATCCTACATGAGGGAAGGAAAGAAGATTAAAGGACTTCCCCCTATATCGTTTGTACATTTTGTCGTCGTATTCAAATAATAATGTTTCAGGTGCTCCAACGCTGTCACGCTGTCACCCTTTAGATAGTGTGTCAAGAATCCCTACATCACTTTTGGAGTCCCCTTTGCAGTGCATCGCTCTGCGCCCTAACGATGGATCCGAGCAAAAGCTGCTTACTGTCGAGTACTACTTTCAATTGTCCAAAGTGAACACAGTTGCTCATATATGCATTGTAATGTTCAATACAGTTTATGCGCAAATCACGTATCTCTGCAGATTTTTATCTGCCGAAGGACAAATGGATAAGTCAACCATTCGATAGGACAGGACAGGGCGGGACACCATAGATTGGTGGCTGGAATGGGTACCTTGGAATCCATAGACATTCTTTGACTAGGTGAAGTGTTTGCACAAAACAGTTTAGATCAAACGGATTAGGTTCATTAGCCAATCAAACAAATGAGAGAGGCTGCATGTACAGGGTCTGATCGCCCAATCAAATCCAATCAATGTGTTGCAAGACTTTGGGGCGATTTCTGTGAACACATGTCAGTTCTGAGTACATCGTCCAACTTCCACAGACTTGCAACGCCTATAGATTCAAAAGGACTGTCAAATTTGGCGGAGAGTTCCCATGACGGACTCATTATCTCTCGGTTGTAGGTCTTCACTGCCGGAACATGAAATGGAGACTCCGACAACCCGCCTGCAATGAAAGCTACCTTGCCGCTCAAATCCACTGTGAGTGCCTGCAGGGAGCTCCAGACACGCTGACAAATCAATTTTGGAAGAACCAGGTATTGTAAAGAGATGGACTAGCAACAGCTATGCTTCACACCATTCAAATCCAGCAAGTCATTCAACCTTTAATGGGAACCCAATTTTTGCCTGCACCGATCTTCTGACTAGATATGTTTGAGCCCGCCTCTGTTCACTTTATGATTGTGAAAACCTCCACCGACCGCGTGCGATAATGTCTGCGCTGCTTAGCATCCAAGGTTTCTTCACCATTCGCTGTGAATACTTGCTTGTTTGGCAGTTTCTTGAACTCTGGATTAGCAGGCGCGACAAATGCTGTCCATTCATAAATTGTTGCTACAGCACAAGCCCCAACTCTCAATTGATTTGCATTGATGCCAAATCATTTATATATATATATATTATATATATACGTATAATATTACGTAATCTAATCTTTGCAAAACACGCAAAGCCGTCAATGCCTTGCATCTGAGTTCTCATAGTTCTCGTTTTGAAGCAGCATTTCAGATTGATTTCAAGAGTGCGAATGGGCAAAAGGACCGAGTCAAGGCAAGATATTTTCCAGGTATTTTCCTGCTGCGTGTCTTTTCTCCAGGCCCACATGCGATGTTTGCTGCTTGGTTTGGTAACAGGCCTATTGCTTGTGTGCTTGTCAACCACCTACAGTATATTGCTGCAAGAAATGCTCTGCAGTGATAAAGTCTTCATCATCAATTTGTTTCTTTCTATTTCAGCAGTTTGCTGTGACTTTGCCAAAGCTCCAACTTTTGCACCGGTGTCAGTTCCTGAAGCACCTGACCGATTCAGCCGACTTAGCCGACTTAGCCGTGGCAACTCGCCCCCTTGCAGCCCTTGCAGCCCTTGCAGCCCTACTTGATGCCCCCGCACCTGGCGTGCAGTGTGGCTTTTTCGGACTGGGCCTTGCTGCCACCCCCATGCGCCACTTGCAGCTGGCGCACCCTGCCAGGACTGAACAGTCTGGAGTACCCTCCCTATCTCCCGCTTGTTGCGAGACATAATCCCAACATGTCCCAACAAAATCGCTGCTTTTCTACTTTCTACTCTGGCTCTTGGGAGCCTTGCAAATCCCGTGTCAATGATGTGACATCATGTTCAATGCTTTTAGGGGCGTCCTTTCTTCAGCCCGTCCTGTCGAAAGGTCGGTACCACAAAGTTCAGGGCCTTGGCGCGAGATCTTCCAAAAAAGCACGATTGGCAGCTATTTCTCATACTTCTCCAGATTCATCCCGAATCTTGTTTTTCATCACAATAATCAAATCCTGAGATGATGACTGTCCAAATTGCACAGCAGCAGGCCAATCCTGGCACTAATTTTTGCAATCTTGTACTCTACCCTAAAACCTCGGAAATCCTCTTGATGGCAATACAGGCAATACAAGATTGCCAACATCCTCTCCTCAGGGTTGACTTCTAGGTCAAGGATCATCAATCTTCTTTAGGATCCGGAATCAGTCCGGTAGTTGTTACTCCAATGATATCTCGATACCTCCAAGAAATCTTCTTGAACGGCTTGGACTGAACCCAGAGTCTCTCTTGCGCTTTATGTGACCAGGCTTCCTGCTAAGTGCACCAGCAGGCCCTCTCGTTGCGGTCGACGTGCCATTTCGCCTACTCAAGTTGTAGAATGTAGATTCAAAGTAGATCATGTAGCAGATTGTAACAGGTGCGTTTATCATCACCAGGTCTTGTGTCTTCTCCACACACCAGATATCCCGACCTCTACAAGCCCGGCACGTTTTTAGGAGGCAGCCAGCTTGAGCCAGAAGTATTCCGACGGAAACCAGTCCACCTCATGCGGCTCAGGCGGCTACCGCAGCTCGAGTGACTTCGTCCTTTTCAGAACCAGCAAATCGAGATGTCCATTCTATTCGTTTGACATCGTTTGACCATTCCAGTCCCTTGGCCTCTCCATTGCGCAAGCGCACCAACCAGCCTAGAGCAAAAATGTTCAGCAACGATGAAATGCTCAGACAAACTTTATTGATGTAGATAGAACAGATGCAAGAGAGATGAAAAGTGAAAAAATCAAGCTAACATATCTCCATATATATGTATACATGTATATGCACAAGTGCAATCAATTATAGACTATACGTATAATACATACACACCTGAAACGAATAAGAGACGAGGAGTCTTCCCAACATGGAGGGAAGGCCGGACGGATGGAGTAAGGATGTACAAAGGGACTGAATGCGGACTGTTGAGATTGGGGATACAGAGAGCATGATCCGAGTCTCTGTGCACCAGGCACACTACAGCAACAGTAGCATTGGCCGCCTAGCGGCCAAGCCAAGTCCTTCCGACTTTCAGCCACTGAGTTTCCAAGCCTTTTCACCTGTAAGGAACTCCCCAACCAGTTCAACCAGTTTCTATTCCCACAATCTGGCATTCTATAATCCAAGTTTCGGCCAGACTCCACATTGAAGCGCAAGGCAATGCCAATTTCGCCATTCAGGTGGGCAGCTCCCTGGTCTGGGGCTCACCATTTTGAGGCTGTCGGCTGAAAGACTTGAAATCACTGGCCATTTATTGATTCCAGAGTTTCTTTCTCTAGAAAATGAAAGGAACTCAAAACGTGAAATAATTAAGTGAAACTTTCCAGTAGATGCTAGCATTTCATAGCTTTCGCATTTCCGTCCCACTGAATTTCTGGTACTGTCTCCTTTCTCAATATGTCTACGGCACCAAGCAGTAAGCTCCATCGCGCAAATCTCTCTTCCAGAAGCCCACTAAATCTTTCAGTCTTTCACATACTGTTTTGCTGCTTTTCCATAGTTCTGTTTTGCCCAAGCTTTTGCCGCACCTGTAGGTCTTTGAGCCGCACCGTCTGGCCACCATGGATCTCCCCTTCCGCATCCGAACGCTTTGCCGCCCTGCTGAAGGCCTGCAATGCTGAGTTTGACAAAAAATACAATGAATTTGGAAGCTTTTGGAAAATGATTTGGAAGATTTTGGAAGGTGCATTTGGGTCACAATTTACACTGGACAAGAGAGGAGAGGAGAGTGTGGAGAGTGAGGAGGACAGGAGACACTCCTCAGGAGTGCAAGACACAAATCCTTAGCCGAAGGTCTTGTACAAGAGTTGGAATTACAAAAAAGACGTCGGCAAAGCCAGCCCCTGACCAAGAGAGTTTGATCCCCTTTAGCGGACTAGCCGTAGTGAATCTGCAAATCGAACAATCTGCCGGCACTTGACAGCCAGTTCAAGAGTGTGCGTAGTCCAAACCCTCACATATATTGAAGCATGCTCTTAGCCACAGAAGAGATATCTAAAGCTTGATGGTACGCGCATCATCTCAACATTTGATTGATTTGTGCCAAGATTCCAATTCAATGGCTTCCTTGAGGTCCTTCAGTACCTGAAATCCATTGCAAATGCCAGCAGCACATGCTGTGGATTAGAATTGTTTTTGATTTTGGGGAGGCCAGCTCATGGATCCACTGTAGGATCACATTGGTTCTAAGTATGTTGTGTATCATACATACATATATATCTATCTATCTATATATATATATACATAGGGTAGGCACCCCCAACACCTACCATTTTTACATATTTTAGATGTTTCAGATTCATTGGTGGGATCATATGTTTTAGATTCATTGGTGGGATCAATGGGGGCTGCCATCCATCATGTAATATAATATATATATATACATATATAGAGTCTTTGTATAAGTAGTAGCTGGACGCTGACAATATTCCGGATGTTTTTCATTTTTCCTTTGAAAAAACAAAAAACACACACAAAAAAAAACAATATTCTGAGACTCTTGGCTGGCTGAACCCTTCACACCTGTGTCAAGAAAAGGGTGCCCTACTAAAATATGGGGAAGGCTCCTGTGAGAAGCATTAAGAAAAAAAAATTGGCAAACATGTTAGCCACCTACCTCCTGAAGCATTTCTTCCAAATCCTTGTTTTTTTTGTTTTTGTGTTTTTGTTTGGTTTTTTTCGTTTTTTTTTCGGTTTTTCGGGTCTGTTTCCCTTAATCCGATGGGATCTCCGAAAAGCCATTCTGCATCAGTTTTCGCACATCTCAACATCCAAAAGTGCTCCGAACCCGTCAGTTTTTAACATTTTCAATTGGAAATGTGCTTCGCGCCACAACGGCGTGCACTTGTTCGAAATCTCAACTTCCAAAAGTGCCCCGAACCCCTCACTTTTAACATTTTGACCTTTAAATGTGCTTCGCGCCACAACGCCGTGCATTTTTTCGACATCTCAACTTCCAAAAGTGCTCCGAAATCGTCAGTTTTTAACACGTTTTACTTCAAAATGTGCTTCGCCCCGGCGGCCAGCGTGCACTTTTTTATCTCTCCTCCTCCGGAGCCACAAAATATGAGAAAAACACAATGTTTCGCGACTTTCCTACCTTTTCGCGCACCTGCATCTTCTCTCTTCTGACTTTCTCCTGTCGGACTTCTCTCTTCTTACTTTCTCCTGTCTGAGCTTGTCTCTTCTGTGCCTCTTCCCATCTTGGCTTTTCCATCTGTCCATATTGTCGGAAGTTTGACTTCTAAACTTCCTTCGATAAGTTAACATAACCATAAGTATTATAAGTATAGGTATTATAATAGTATAGGTATTAAAAAAGTATAGGTATGATAAGTATAAGTATTATAAGTATAAGTGTAAGTAGCAGTACTATTAGTAGTAAAAGTGTAAATGTCACAAATTACAAGTATAAACGTAGGTAGGTATGAAAAAGAGTATAAGGATAAGTATATGTATATATAAGTATAATAAGTAATAAGTATCATAAGTACAAGTATCCGTATTTTAAGTACTATTAATACTATAACTACAAGCACAAGTATAAGTACAAGTGTAAGTATAAGTACAAGTATAGTACAAGTACAAATAAGTATCAGTACAAGTACAAGTAGGTACCCGATTGCAATACCACCCCCTTTATTTCACGTGACTAAGATTGCACAAATAAAAATGATCAGGGATTGCTGACCCTATACGGATATACTCAAAATATGTCCGCCAGGCAATGCTCGATTACATGTGATGCATGGACATGTCAAAGAGCAAAATACACTGTAAAACACAGTACAAAATGAAGTCNCGCCAGGCAATGCTCGATTACATGTGATGCATGGACATGTCAAAGAGCAAAATACACTGTAAAACACAGTACAAAATGAAGTCTTCAAGATCTGGACTTATCAAACATTGTTCGTCTCCGTGGAACCACAAGGTCGTTATCCTGAAAACATACATATCACATATAGGTGTCATCACCTAGACATCACGATGTCGCCNCACAAGGTCGTTATCCTGAAAACATACATATCACATATAGGTGTCATCACCTAGACATCACGATGTCGCCAAAATGAATAACCACAAAAAACTAAGATTATTTTTGAAAGATAACATCATGAAAATGCAGTTTCGTATGGTATTTACTGTGTTTTTTGCTTATGCACATGGATACGGGGGGTGGTATTGCAATCGCGCGCCTACAAGTACATATGTATTTCCATATGTGTCTGTATATGTAAAATTCTTGTGACTGTATCTACGTATCATATGTAAGTTTTTGTATATGTTGAGATATCTTGT
Source organism: Symbiodinium sp. clade C Y103 (assembly GCA_003297045.1). Classification (NCBI taxonomy): domain Eukaryota; class Dinophyceae; order Suessiales; family Symbiodiniaceae; genus Cladocopium; species Cladocopium sp. clade C. Next base: position 81,484 of record BGPT01000758.1, read on the forward strand.
TGCATCGACCGGCAAAAAGCTGAGCATGCAAACCAAGCGATTGATTGAATGGTTGGCACCCAAATGTTGCACCAATGCTGGCATGCGGCTGTCCATCCACATCCTCCACCACCAAGCACAATGCAGCACATCCTGGGCTGTTGAAGACATGTCTTTTCCACCCTTGACATATTTTGACAGCATCGATATATTTTTTGCGGAAAAAAAAAAAGAAAAATGACAGAATTATATGTGGAAAGAATGTTTTGTCACATCTCCAATCAAGGCAAGAAGCAACTCATCATGCTGGCATGGTCCGCCTATGAAGTGAGTGATTTCCACCTCACCGGCTGCTGAAATCTAGTAATCTAGTAGCATTCACAAGTCAAGGCGAACTCAAAATGGTTCCTCGCATTGCACACACAGCATTCCCGAGGCTCATACTGAGCTTGCCTTTCGGTATTTCTTGCAAACCTGACACAATGTGAAACAATGTGTCTGAATTCCTCAATGGTGTCTCCCAGTTGTACCAAGAACAAGTTCGAAAGTCTTCCAGGATGTGGAGAGACACTGCAGCCTCTGTCAAACTGAAGACTTGGGCAAAAACAAGGCAAACATCTGTCATGCATAGGAGGCAGATTTGGCGACTATCTACATAGTCTTCGGCTGCGACATGCTGCAACCCCAAGAACTTAAAACATGCCCAGGCTGCATCCCGAATCGCGTTTTCGACCACCCCGCGATCAGGGGGAACATCGAGGGGTCTTGTCAAGTTTACCTCAGCTGACAAAGTAGTAGGTTACGATCGACTTAGTGACTGAGTGGAAATCCACAATCACAGGTGCAAAGTTCAGTTGAAGTACACCAGTACCAAATTTCGTTATGACGTCATGGGCCTATGAAGATTCTGGCAATCTTTGGGCAAACAAAGATCTGTAGTGAGCTGATGTCGGTTCAGGTTGGGGTGCCTTTGCTATCAAGAACTGCCTTCAGTCGTTCTCCAATGTAAAAACCAACTTGCATTCAGCCTTTTCTTCATGAAACTTTCCTTGCAAATCTTCGATCTAGGACGAAACTGAACTGACTGAACCGTTTTGCCCGCAGCATCGTGTTGCAGTGTCGAGTTGCCGCCACCACGTGGTCATTGCCACCTGAATTGGCTGAAAGCCCATGTCCAAGTGGATCCCATTTTGTCTTTAACAAGTGAAGTGAAGTCAGACACACTTCGATTTTTTCAGCTGAGGCACAATTCTCGGGCTCGTCTGATTCCAGCACAAGGGTGCATGGTGCGCTTAATTCCTGTTGCAACAAAAAGGGATCTACCACCTTGCATCAATTTGACTTCTGTTGTGAATTCAGGGTGAGGACAATTCACTAAGGAGAATCGAAATGAATCTCAATCCTATCTAATTGTAATGTAAGTCAAATGCCTTCACACTTTCGCTGAGTATATTGCAGGTTTTTGTGATTTTTTGCAGGTTCTTCGGACAAAGTTGGAGACTTCTGACGGATGAAGACTAATGCAGATTGGTTTCTGCAAAGGCTTGAGCGAGTGCATCATCCTGCACGCCTTCAATGAGCTTCACTTTGTGGGGCCAGGGTAGGGATAAAAAAGTGCTGCACTTTGCAGGGCTTGAAAAAAACGGGATCGAAAACGACGCAACGTGACGCTCACTGCTTGACATCTTTCGTCTCTGGCCTTCCAGCTCCTCTTTGGCCGCCACACGCCATCGGCGGCCTTGCAGCGTGAGACTCAGGCCTTCCATTTTGGCACGGACCTCAGCGTTTCTCTTGATTCACCGCTTCTCCCCTTTGCCTCTCCTTTTATGGGTGTCATTGTAGTGTTAAAAATTATCCTTGCCTTACCAGCCTTGTCTACCTTACCTCATTTTCCATCTATCAGGTGTTTAGTTTGTGTTGGTTAACATGCTTACCGTATGGGTACGGTACCTGCTGAGCTGTTTACATGGTCACTTTTTTGCAGGATGGGAAAAGGCAGATCGCAGGGCGGCAAAAGGGTCCCCTAGTCGAAAAGACTAGACTCTGCTTCTGAGCTTGAAACTCTTTGGAGCATGCCCTCTGAATCAACTTGAATAGTCAGCTTTCCTTCATCTGCCTCAACCTGCCACAGATGTGTTGCCGGCTCTGCGCAATGGGAAGAGGAGGAACTGCCCAATGCAGAGTTTGCCATGTAAAAAGGTCTGTATAACCAATGTAAATCAATGTAAAACTGCAAAGCACAAACTTTCTGACAGGTTCACATGGCGTGGTTGGCGCTGCAATTCTTTCTTCTTTCCAGTGGTCTCCACGTATCACTAACATTCACATGCATTCACAAACAATTTTCTCATCGTTGTAAGCCTCGCAGTCTGCGACACGAAAACCGGATCCGCGTTACAGTGCATCCAAACCCATACTGAGCACCTGAGTAATCAGAAAGACGCCACGAATCCAATGGTCATAGCTGCTGCTATGCCTTCCAAAAGCATTAGAGAGGTTGGGCTGTGGTCGGGCCAGCAATGACCACGTAAATCCGTGTGAATCCTCACACAGTCCTTAAACTTGACATCTTCAAAACAAGTCAAAATTGCATCTGCTTATTGGCTTTGCATGCCCTTGCCTCATGAGTCGCGGCATAGTAGCAAGGCTTCGTTCAAGCTCGTTCGAAAAGGCTTCGTGTGAAGCGATAACACACCTGCTGAAAGGATCTCAAAGGCATTTTCCCAAAGGTTGCGTGATGCATCGCAAAATGATGAAAAATGACAGCAGGCCAAACGGAAGGGGAAGACTGAAGGGCAATTGCTGGAAGTTAGGAGCTAAGTGTTCCATCTTTAGTTTATTCTGATCTCTCAGGGCCACACCCAACATCGATCAGGGCAGCTATCCTTGGTCCAAGCCACTCTTGGCCAGAGGCTCGCAACAGCGGTTCTGAAACTAGTCTGACAAACCTTCTAGCTTTTAACGATCTGCATTACCTATTGATTGCCCTGAAAGCTCAAAGACTTCTATTCAGACCTTTGTGCTGACTGAATTCTGCTGAGTGTCTCAGGTCCAGTGAAGGACGCCATGAGTTCATGCCGCGTAGGAGGAGCACAGGTGAACTCGGACTTGCACACATTGCAGGTTTGGTGCCTGGCAGTGAAGGGAACAAACCGAACAAACCTACTCCTCTAAAAAAATCACAACTGCACTGACAATAGCAGTCATATTGGCCGATGCAACGTAACGTTCAGTCGCAGCTTTACTGCTACTGTGAGCATCGCATTTCCATGTGCCAAGTGGATGAACCAGTTCATTGCGAGACTGGCATGTTTTGACTTGGGTTCAGCCTGAGGTCCCGGTCATAGAATGCTGGGTGCGTTGGCCTCAAGCACGTTGGTCTGTTCATTGAAGTACAATGAGACATGAACAAAGTGAAGAGTCTGAAGAAACTTGAAGAGGTCACTTGAAGACAGCGCATGAAGATCTCGAAGTCAGTGTGCATGCAGGAGGAAATGAAGAGAATTAGAAGACAGAGTTGCCAAGAGCTGCCAAGGTCACGGTCAGAAAAAGAATCGAATTCCGAAAACGTTTGAAAGAGCTCAGGCTGCTCAGGATTCAGATTTGTTGTGGGAATCAACTTGCTGTCCACAACAACGCTCTTGGAAACAGAGCAAGAAAAAAGTTCGCGACTTTGAGGACAATGGTTTTCAGCACTCCAAAAAATATTGTAGGGCTATATAGACGAGTTATTATTATGATTCAAACAGAGTGGCTCCAACACATTCCGAGGCGCTCTGCAAACCATGCAATATGGGGGGAAGATGGGGGAAGCATAACGTAACTTGGCTGGCTCACTATGCACTCCAAGCAACTGTGTCACCAAGACCATCCGCTGCCATTGGCGGAGGCACTTCAAATGAACAAACTTCCTTGGAATGAGAAAATACGGATACAAACATGACAGACATGACAAAATCCTAAATGCAATTTATGCTATTTGCATCAAGTGGACTGATCGTTGTTCAAGGAGGATCAACTCTGTTGACAGGCCCTAAAAGGAGGGGACGAAAGCCACCCCTTGCAGTATGATAGGAGGACAAGATAGTGATGGTAGTTAAGCGTCTATCGAGTCATATGAATGAATTATCATCCCCGTGGGTTGCTTGATCCTTGATGTGAAATGGTTCATGCACACTATCTAGACGCTGCAAAGAATGCATTCTTGTCAAAATTTCACCACAAACTAGCTTCCACGTTTTTTTCGGGCGTTTTGATTATCATCGTATCGCAAAGCTAACACCGCCTGAAATCAAGGTGCGAGATTGCTGGTTCATCGGGTTTGGATAATGGAACATAGAATCAGTATTATCCAACAAGCAATAGTGCTTGTTATTCTACGAATCCTGCAAGCGCTCGAAAGCGCTGTGCTTGGATTGCTTTCTTTTCTCTGTTTCTCTAAGTTGAAGCCCTGGGTCCCTGGATTCGCAAGGATGACTCTTGCAGAAACTCTCCTTAAATCCAAGTCCAAGCCACTGCCCACCCGCGCACTTACAGGGAGAGATCAACTCCCCATCCTCGTTGCCTTCCAAACTCAAATTGCTTCAGGACGCAACAATACAATTCAAAAAAAACGAACTTGCATTCCAAAATACCAGGACTTGTATAAACTATGTTTTGCCATGACCAGGACCTGTCTCATCGAGCCGCTCAAGGAACAACAAAGCTAAACGACTGCATTTAAATCAACGCTTCCTCAACCATCAATTGATTTCCAATTGGTGTCACCGAATTCCACAATCTGCTTGCCACTTTATATATGCCTGACCCCTTTCTATCGACGATCTCTGCTTACACGGAAAGCCTCCAAAGCAGTAGCGGCAAATGATCTCCTCTTCCTCACAATCTTCACTGAATCAATTTGAACATATTTCAAATATGCTGGACAGCCCACTCAATTAACGCTGAAACCATGACAAGTGGAGAAGGCAGCTGTTGAGCTGCATGTTTGTCATGCTGCATGCGGCCGGAAAAATGGAGGGCACCAACCAGGACTACAGTATGTGCTGAAACGATTCCAAGCATCGATAAGGATGTATCTATGGAATATATATATATATACACATAATTATGTATATATATATATATAGTCATATATATATATAACTATATATATATACATATAATTAGTTATTTATATAATTATACAATTATATAATTATATATTGGTATATTATATAATTATATATATATATACATATCTCGCGATTGTATGGAGAGCGAGAGAAAGAGAGAGAGAGAGAGAGAGTCATATCTCTACAGCGTCTAGCCACTGAAGCAGCAAATTCTGCTGCCGAAGAATGGGTCATGGGCAAGCTGCGGGTGATACAATGTCAGATGCAAAAGCCAGCAACGTGGAACCTGACCATGCTCCTCCCGGAACTCCTACCGGACCTCCTACCGGAACCCCTCCCGCCTCTGCTGCCATCCCAACTTTGCCACACAACTTTGCAGACAGGGAGATGAACCCGCAGAGACTATGACTATGACCAAAAAGGTTACACAATCAACGTGCCACATGTGGAATTTGAAGTGTTACTTGCTGTTACACATCATCAATCTCCTCTGTCCACAGTTCCCGATGGTAAGAACTACAAGGTTTGGCAAAGCCGCTATTCCTAGGACTACGACAATGCAATAGTTCCAAGACTAAGCACAGTTCCCTGCAAATATTGTATAGTTACTCCAAAGTTTGCCAAACCTCCCAAGAGTTGCTTTGTACAAAGGTGGCAATCTCGGATAGGCAGCGGGATTTGAGCCACAAGGCAAGAGCACAACAAAGCATGTAAAATACAATGTACAATGGCAAAGGGGCCCTTCCTTTTTGTATCACTAGCGGACTTGTAGAAGCTTCCCTTCGTGTTCGTGGCGAGGAAACTCGTCTGTATGAAGTTGGGCTCGGCAAAGGCTCCCTTGACTTTCTGGGCAAAGTTTGGTTTGCTCTGATCAGGTGAAACTTGGCTCCTCTGCGCGTCTATGGCTGAAAACCAGCAACGTTGCCTTTCTGAAACATGCCGAATTCAGAATCTTAGCTGCTTCAATGGTCTCTTCACAAATTGGAAGAAACCTGCCATGTTCAGATGGAATGAAGACTTGGCACGTGTTCCTCTCTCATCCTACTTCTATGTTTACAGGGCGGGTCATGAGTTTCAGACCCGCCTGCCAGGAGGATTTGCTCCAAAGATATGCACTCGCACAAGAGTCTTTGCAGGAGTACTGGTCTTGAAGTGAATGATTCCCATTTCTGTATAGGCGTTCTCCATTCACAGTCACGGAGCAAGTCCATCTGCGGAGCGGAGCTTCCACAGAGCGTGGATGCTCCCTGCATTGACGGTTGCGGCTTTCAGATGCTTTCAGTACATGTGCCTGGCCTCAGTTTTTTGAGCCAGCAGCCAACGTCGGGACTTCACTTCAATCAAGAGAAAACACACAACTGCATGCCTCAAATGCTCAAGCTCAAAGGATTCCGTTCCAGTCTCCAGACTCACAAAAAGAAGCGTGCAACGTTTGGCTGCACAAACAGTAACATACTCTTTGCTTGACAGGGCTTGACGCCTCAGTTTCCATGCACAACGGTTTGAGGCAGACACATTCTCCCCTGATTTCATCCGCTTGTTGAGCTTCGAAAGCAGGCCTCCAAGCGAACAGCAAGCTTTCACAAAAACCTCATATAATCTCCATACCTGGGTTCAGCAAACAAGATCTTTGGAACGCCAAATTTGCACACATGACCATGGACCACAAAAAGCTCTAGAATTCCAAAGAGCAAAGCGTCGAAGCAATCTCGAATAGTTTGAAAGGTCATGTGTTTCGATGATTTCCTCCGCTTCTCTTACATATTACAAAATATTGCACGTTTGTACTCCTCTTGCTGTAGCACTACGACGCAAAACAAATGCCTCGCCGCTCAGCCGCAACCTGAGCAGTTCTGTGTGCTATGTGTGCTATGTTTTTCTCTGCTATGCCACCATGTTTTCTCGCACAGTGTGGCCATGTGCCACTTAGATCCATTGAAAATGTCTGAAAAGGCAATATCTAGGTCATACAGTCATACAGCATCATACATCATCATACAGCATCATACAGCGACATTTCGGCAGAGCTCCAAACATCCTTGACAACTGGATGTGGCCTCATGCGCACGCTAACTGTTTGGGTTTCGAAGACATGGAGCTGCGTGAGGGATGTCAACATGCTTCACCTTCACACAGTCATTAAGCTCCAAAGTACCTCAAGCCAATGCATATTGATATGACATTGATCATATTCTCACCAGGAATGCTACAATTCGGTAGCACAACTGGTTCGAAATGAACTCGGCAGCAAACGATGCAGAGCTTGCATGTTCACGCTCTGAACCGGAGCCTGGATCACTCCCACAGTGTCACGACTGAAGCAATGAAAAAGCCATTAATTGCACGATGTCTCTGCATGAATCTCTCTGAGTGTATCTGACTCCTTTTTTTAGATTCTTCATGGTTCATCTTACAACTGTCAGTCAGTACCAGTCAGTGCCAGTCCCCTTTGCAGCGTGCCTTGGCTGTCCTCTGGTCCTGGTTCCTTCCGTAGGCCCGAGGCCTAGTGCCCATGCACAGCTGCTTGCGCTAATCACGAAACAAAGACAGCGTATGATCAGTGCAGCAGTGCCTCAGAGCAACTAGGAAGGACCAAAAGGAAAACATGCGCAATTAGAAGTACGAATGTATATATGCAGATACGCATACATGTCAATACATATCATTCATAAACAAAAGATACAGAGATAGACAGACAAAGCATTTCATACTTAATTCGTGCAAGATTCTATGGGGCTTTGTTCCTGGAACGCTTCCCGAAACCCTAATGATGTTCTGTTACCTCGTATCCCAAATTCATATTCTCCTTTCTTGAACCCGCATCTTTTCCGTGAGACAGTTCAGAAACAAGAACCCATCATGAATCGTGAAGGACGTTGGGGTTAGAAGTCCAGGGGGCTCCGGAAAGCAAGTAGACAGAGGTGCACAAATGGAAGTAGATGCCACAGCCAAGCAAAGATGGAAAAGCTCTGATCTGTTGCACTATGATGGGATCGAAAAAGGTACGGTGTGAGATTCAAAGCTTTCTTAAGAATCACTAAGCATATCTGCAGAGATTCCGGAAATTCATACGACGGCTTCCAGTCAATCATGTACACAATGCCTGGCTTGCACAATGCCTTTGTACCCACTCGTTTCAACCACAGGATCACTCCAACAAGCCTCGACCTGAAGCTGCAAAGGCCGTTCCATGTCTCGATCAGCCTGAGCTGTCTTGATTGTCTTGGTCAATTTTGAGTGCGCATGTGCCAACACAATCAGTCTCAACTTGCTTGCGTTGACATGAATAACTCATGGACTTTGGGGGCCATCTCGACGGAACGCAACAAAAACTTGCGATCGGACTTTGGGTTGCCGCTTCCGACCAGTGCGCCCCCGCGCAGGCCTGGCTGTCGGGACAGGGACAAAAACTTCCGAGTTTGGCTCACATTATCCTGTGACATGCATATATATATATATATATTTATTTATTTATATATATTTATATATATTATATATATAAATATATATAAATATATATAAATATATATAAATATATATAAATATATATAAATATATATAAATATATAAAAATATATATAAATATATATAAATATATATAAATATATATAAATATATATATAAATATATAAAAATATATATAAATATATATAAATATATATTT
>BGPT01000758.1:99133-119236 GCA_003297045.1 Symbiodinium sp. clade C Y103
GATCTGCTCTGCCATCCATGACTCACAACAACGAACCTCTCCTATAGGTTTACCATTTTTGAAACTTCCGCCACCGCCTTGTGCGGTACTACTGGTATCATAACATTTCATCTCATAGCATCAAATCACATCATATCACCATGAACCCTAAGGTAGGGGTGAAAGTTCTATGACGCCAATCGGGGCTACGTACGGGGTGTGTTTTGGAGAAAGGACCGTTATATGATTAATATGGTAAATGCGGACAAGTTATGACAGCTATTTGGGCTGGGTGTGGGGCTGGGTGTGGGGCTGTGTTTTGGAGAGGGCACTTCTTTGTTGTCAATGTGAACAGAAACAGCCCTTTAAACAGGGCAGTGATTGTTGTAAAGTGTAGTATAGAGTGTGGGGTGTGGAGTGTAAAGTGTGGAGTGTTGAGTGTAAAGTGTAGATGTGAAGTGTGAAGTGTGGAGTGCCAAGTGTGAACTGTAGAGTGTAGAGTGTGGAGTGTGAAGTGTAATGTGTGACTTGTAGAGTGTTAAAGTGTGAAGTGTCAAGCGTAAAGTGCAATGTGTGAAGTGTAAAGTGTGAAGTGCCAAGTGTAAAGTGTGAAGTGTAAAGTGTAGAGTGCAGGGTGTGGAGTGTAGCGTGTAAAGTGTAGAGTTTGGGGTGTGGAGTGTGGAGTGTTAAGTGTTTAGTATAAAGTGTAGACTGCGAAGTGTGAAGTGTAGAGTGTGGGATGTGGAGTGTGGAGTGCGTTGACTGTCAAGTGTGTAATGGAAAGTGTAGGACGGGGACTGGAAGGGGTCAAGTCTAAAGTGGTGAAATGCAACTGCAGCAAATACTGCGCCCGCCACGCAAAATGACGTTCCATACTCGACGGATCTGCACCAAATGCTGCGCCTGCCACGCAAAAGTAGGCTTTGAGAATGTCCCACGCCTGCCACACGATTTGCACATTGTCACCACTTGACGCAGCCCTGACAATGCGTTTCGCAAAAAACTCGCAACACGACACGTCTAAAGTACTGCGCCTGCCACGAGAAATGACAACGGAGGTCTCCAAAGCGCTGCGCCTGCCACGATAAATGAAACACATCTTTTCAAAATGACACGAAAGTATAGGGGCTGCCACACAAAACGACTCTCGACACTTTTTCCAGACACTTAGAATCTCACGAAGTGCCACGCCTGCCACACAAAACGACGTTACAACCTCTCTTCGCAAACCTCCAAAAAACGAGAGGTTTTGGAGCTTTCCCCAGTGGCACGGCGACCCCACAAGAAAGCCAGAGAATCGAGAGAAGACATGTTGGAAAGCTGAAAACGAGCATTTCGTACGAGGCCTCCTTCAATTTTCATCAAACATCTCAGATGATGGAATGTCACGAAGTGCCACGCCTGCCACACAAAACGACGTTCCGACCTCTTTGCAAAGCTCTTTAAAACGAGCATTTCGTGCGAGGTCTCCAACAATTTTCATCACATCTCAGAAAATGACACTCCTGCCACACGATTTGCGCGTTCTCACCAAACAACACGCAACACGACACGTCTAAAGCGCTGCGCCTGCCACGAAAAACGACGATGGAGGTCTTCAAAGTGCCGAGCCTGCCCCGAAAAATGAAACTCATCTTTTGAAAACGATGCGAAAGTATTGCGCCTGCCACACAAAACGGCTTTCGTCACGTCATGGAACAAGTTGGAATGTCACTAAACGACAGTGTGGCCCGAAAGGAAAGCAGGAGGGAGTCGACGAAAAGATTCGGGCAGGAGAAGATAGCAAGAAAGCGTTGGATGAATGATGTTGATGGATGACGATGAATGACGATGAGTGAATGTCGGTGAATGATGATGAATGAATGACGATGAATGATATAATGATTGATGTTGGTGAATTCACGATGAATGATAACTCCTGCGTGATGTATGACAACTCTTGTGTCACGACTCTTGTGTGATTGCTATGAGATGTATCTGCTGTGTAGGTGATTTCTATGAGATGTATGTGATGCAGATGATTTCGGCAGCTGTTCTCTTGGTGCCTGAGTTCCACTTCCCCTCCGCTTTTTCTCAAGCACCAAAACATTGCAAGCCAGTTTTCACAACAACAATCGCATGAAAACGACCATTTTTGAGTCCTTGATTTTTAAAAAATCAAGAACTCAAAAAGGGTAATTCTGTAGTGTTTCGATGCAGCATCCACCAGATACGGCACGTCACCAAAAAAAAAGGTAATTCTAAAAAATGTTTTCTCTATCTGGGGGCTTTACAGGAACATGCAGAAAAGCTTTTACACACAGACGCGTTTACACACAGAAGCTTTCACAGAAGAGCATTTACAGTTTGCACACGGACACGTTTACACTCAGGAACTTTTACACAGAAGGGCGTTTACACCAAGACACTATGACACACAGGAACTTTTACACAGAATGGCTTTTACACACAGACACGTTTACGCACATAACCCTTTTCACACAGAAGCTTTTACACAGGAGAGCTGTTGCACACAGACGCGTTTACACACAGAAGCTTTCACACAGAAGAGCGTTTACACGAAGACACGCTTACACACAGGAACTTTGACACAGAAGGGCGTTTACAAACAGACACGTTTACACAGAGACTCTTTTCACACAGAAGCTTTTACACAGAAGAGCTTTTACACCAAGACACGTTTACACATAGGAACTTTTACACAGAAGGGCGTTTACACCAAGACACGATGACACACAGGAGCTTTTACACAGAATGGACTTTACACACAGACACCTTTACGCACATAACTCTTTTCACACAGAAGCTTTTACACAGAAGAGCTGTTGCACACAGACGCGTTTACACAGAGGAGCTTTCACACAAAAAAACTTTTGCACACATACACGTTTACACCGAAACTCATGTCACACAGAAGCTGTTGCACAGAAGAGCTTTTACACACAGACGTGTTTCCGCACAGAAGCTTTCACACAGATCTTTTTTACACACAGACGCGTTTACACACGGGAGCTTTCATACCACAGGAACTTTACACAGATGGGCGTTTACACACGGACACGTTTACACACAGAGGCTTTCATACAGAAGAGCTTTTACACACAGACGCGTTTACACAGAGGAGCTTTCACACAGAAGAGCGCTTACACCAAGACACGTTTACACACAGGAGCTTTCACACAGAAGAGGGTTTACACACAGCAGCTTTCACACAGAAGGGCGTTTACACCAAGACATGTTTACACACAGGAGCTTTTACACAGAAGAGCGTTTACACACGGGAGCTTTTACACGGAAAAGAGTCTACACACAGGAGCTTTCACACAGAAGGGAGTTTACACCAAGACACGCTTACACACAGGAACTTTGACACAGCAAGGCGTTTACACACAGACACGTTTACACAGAGGCTCTTTTCACACAGAACCTTTTACACACAGACACGTTTACACAGAGAACTCTTTTTACACAGAAGAGCTTTTACACGGAAGAGCGTTGACACACAGGAGCATTTACACAGAAAAGCGTTTCCACAGAAATGCACACGTTTACACACAGGAATCCAACTTTTACACAGAAAAGCGTTTACACCAAGACATGTTTACACACAGGAGCTTTCACACAGAAGAGCTTTTTCACACAGACGCGTTTACACACACGAGCTTTCACACAGAAGAGCATTTACACCAAGACACGTTTACACACAGGAGCTTTTACACACAAGAGCGTTTACACACATACACGTTTACACAGAAACTCTTTTCACACAGAAGCTTTTACACAGAAGAGCTTTTACACACAGACGCATTTACGCACACAGGCTTTCACACAGAAAAACTTTTACACACAGACGCGTTTACACACGGGAGCTTTCATACAGAAGAGCTACACCAAGACATGTTGACACGCAGGAACTTTTACACAGATGAACGTTTACACACAGACACGTTTACACACAGGAGCTTTCACACAGAAGAGCTTTTACACATAGACGCGTTTACACAGAGGAGCTTTCACACAGAACAGCGTTTACACCAAGACACATTTACACACAGGAGCTTTTGCACAGAAGGGGGTTTACACACAGAAGCTTTTACACAGAAGAGCTTTTACACACAGACGCGTTTACACACAGGAGGTTTTACACAGAAGAGCGTATACACACAGGAGCTTGCACAGAGAAGAGCTTTCACTCCAAGACACGTTTACAGACAGGAACTTTTACACAGAAGGGCGTTTACACACATACACGTTTGCACACAGAACTCTTTGAAGGGCGTTGACACACAGGAGCTTTGACACAGAAAAGCGTTTACCCGCAGCAGCATTCACACAGAAGAGCGGAGCTTTTACACACAGACGCGTTTACACACAGGAGCTATCACCCAGAAGAGAGCTTACACCAAGACACGTTTACACACAGGAGCTTTTACACAGAAGGGCGTTTACACACATACACGTTTACACAAAAACAGAAGCTCACACAGAAGAGCTTTTACACACAGACACATTTACACACAGGAGCTTTCACGCGGAAAAACATTTACACCAAGACACGTTTACATACAAAGCTTTTACACAGAAGAGCGTTTACACACAGACGTCCTTACACAGAGGAGCTTTTACACAGAAAAGCGTTTACACACAGAAGCTTTTACAGAGAGAAGTCTGAATCGCAGTTTTACCACAGTTTTTTGCACTTCGACCCTCATCTTGCGCGAAAGGGTTACATCTGACATCTCAAAATCGCAATTTTACTTCAGTTTTTGCACATCGAACGTGACTTCGTGCGAAAGGGGGTTGCCGGGCCGCAATCAGCCGGATCAAAATCGCAATTTTACCTCAGTTTTTGCACATCGAACCTCATTTCGTGCGAAAGGGTTGCCGCGAATAATTGGAAATCGCAATTTTACCTCAGTTTTTGCACATCGAACCTCATTTCGTGCGAAAGGGCTGCGTTTCGCAAACCCGCATTTGATTGCCCTGCCGCCTACAGATAGAATTTAGAAGGACTTGAGAAGTAAGAGTTTTTGGTAGGAGTTTTAACCCCAGAGCACGACCTCCTGAGCATTAGCTCCTGAGTAATAACTCCTAAGTAATTACTCCTGAGTAAGAGCTCTTAAGTAAGAACTCCTGAGTCTTAACTCCTGAGTAAGAGCTCCTGAGTAAGAACTCCTGAATCTTAACTCCTGCGTAGATAATGTAAATGTTGATGATATAGATGATGTATACATGATGTAGATGATGTAGATGGTGTAGGTGATGTAGATGTAGATGATGTAGATGATGTAGATGATGTTGATGCGGGCAAGAGATGTTATGTAGATCAAGTTGGTAGTTGTTCTTTGGGAAAGACCCTTCGCAGGAGCTTTCGGGACTAAAGTGCCACACCTGCCTCGCGAAACGACGTTTCGAGACGTCTGAAACGTCCAAAAATGTCCACCTTTGTAGCTTCCCCCATAGACACGGCGGTACGGCAGCTGGCCACATGATGCGAACACGGCCCAACCCCCAGACCCCCAAGGTAAAACGAGAACCCTTTGCTACGCGTTCGGGAAAAAAATATTCACGCCTAAGACCTAAGGCCTGGCAGGTCCGTCGAGGGCTGCGCGTGGGAACCGAGGTCCCAGCCATTCAGTGCACCCATAAGGTTTTGACCCTGTGCGCGGATACCCACTGGAGACAGCATGCAAAATGATGCATTGGGAGTTGGTCTTGATGCCCCTATTGCCAGCAAGATACAAAAGTGGCAGAGCCCAAAAGAGTTGAACTCTTCGCCTCCTTCCTACAACACCTACGAATTAGCCCACATAAGTTCAACCCTTCTCCTAATTGCTCAAATCAGCTTTAGTACTGCAACTTTGATCTGCCAGACCCAGGAAGAGGCTCAGCACTTCCGCCTCCACTACAGGTAGGCGTGCATCCAAATAGTCACCTCAAGGTATCATGGCAAGAAATTACATCGTAGGACACAGAATCCGGCACTATTTCTCTCCAAATTAGAATTTGGCTAGGTGTCCTATACGGAGTCGCGAATGTCAAATTTCGAAAGGACACTATTATTACGCGGCCTGTGCCAGTGCTGTGAAACCACCTGGATTCATGCCTTATTGCAGGGTCAAGTCGCTGGCCCGATTGGCAGATTTCAAATTTCAGCCTTTGCGATTTTTTTGTTGCACCTCGCTTCTGTCACATTGTCACATACTCGCCGGATTTTTGTCCAAATCTTGTCTCGCTGCGTCCTCTTGCTGTCCCCTGCGGCCTTCGGCGTCCACTGCACGTGAGGGAAGAACCTCGGCAAAAGGGATCCGGCGCAGCGGTGCAAACATCAAAGAAGTGCAGCCTGGTTGGAAAGTGGGCACACATATCTATACACATACAGGCCTTTGTATATGTTACATATATGTACAATATATTTGTAAGATATGCATGTCTACCAGTAGTACCGCACAAGGCGGTGGCGGAAGTTTCAAAGAAAGAAAACCTATAGGAGAGGTTGGTTGCTGTGACTGATGGATCGCAGAGCGAGCCCACTGATGGACCGACAAGTGGTTGGAGGCAGCGCCGTGTAGTTGTAATGTAGTGTAGCTGTAGTGGTGATTGTAGTTGTAGATGTAGATGTAGTTGTGGTTGTGGTTGTAGTTGTATTGTAGTGGTTGTTGTGGTTGTAACCTAATTGTAGTTGTAGTGCAGTGCAGTGTAGTGTAAGGAAGTTGTAGTGGTTCTTGTGGTGGTTGCTGTGGTTGCTGTAGTTGTACTTGTTGTTGTAGTTGTTGTTGTTGCAGTTGTACTTGTAGTTCTAGTGGTTGCTGTGGTTGTAGTGGTAGTTGTAGTTGTAGTTGCAGTTGTAGTGGTAGTGGTAGTTGTAGTTGTAGTGGTAGTGTAGCTGTCATGTCGTTGAAGTTGTAGTTGTAGCTGTTGTAGCTGTAGTTGTTGTAGTTGTAGATGTAGTGGCTGTTGTGGTTGTAGTCGTAGTTGTAGCTGTAGTGCAGTGTAGCTGTAGTTGTAGTTGTAGTGCAGTGTAGTGTAGTCATAGTGGTTATTGTGGTTGTAACCGTAGTTGTTGTAGTCGTAGTTGTAGTTGCTGTGTGTTGTAGTAGTTGCAGTTGTTGTAGTTGCAGTTGTTGTAGTTGTATTTGCTGTATGTTGTAGTTGTTGTAGTTGAAGTTGTTGTAGTTGTAGTTGTTGTAGTTGTAGTTGTTGTTGTAGTTGTAGTGGTTATTGTGGTTATTGTGGCTGTAGTTGTCGTTGTAGTTGCAGTTGTGGTGGTAGTTGTAGTTGTAGCTGTAGTTCGGTGTAGTGTAATGCAGTTGTAATGGTTATTGTGGTTGTAGTTGTAGTTGTAGTTGTAGTTGTTGTAGCTGTTGTAGTTGTAGTTGTAGTGTAGTGTAGTGTAACGGTCCGCAAATCCGCGAGACTTTCTCAAGTTTTGAAGTTGACAACTCAAGAAACGAAGCAATTCTGCGAGGCTTCCTTGAAAAATGACAAGTTGAGTGTGCAGCTGCCGGCCTCGTACCAATGCGCTTTGCGATGTTTCCATGTCATGTCTCTAAAGTATTGCGCCTGCCACGAAAAAGTGAAGCCAGGTCATACGAAGTGCTGCACCTGTCACGCGAAATCTTCTTAGCAAACCTGAAAATCTGCCGCTCCAAAATGACAACCCTCTCAGGAAATCAGCGCCCTGACCTCTTCACATCTCTGCTTGAAAATCTCTTGTACTGCGCCTGCCACGAAAAACACATCAGTGCAGATCCTCTTCAAATGTCCCACGCCTGCCATCGTTTTTGAAAATGCTACAAAATCCACACGTTTAGCTCACCTTCGACAAGGTGCAGAATCCCTTGCGCCTGCCACGCAAAAGCAGGTGTGAACGTCCAAAAATGGTCCGAGCATGTGGTGCTTTTAAAATGTTCACTTCCAAATGTGCTTCGCGCCACAACACCGTGCACTTTTTCGACATCGCAACTTCCAAAAGCGGTCTGAAGCTGAAGTGCCTTGTACATTTTTACTTCCAAATGTGCTTCGCGCCACAGCACCGTGCACTTCTTCGACATCTCAACTTGCAAAAGTGCTCCGAGAATGCTGTGTTTTCCCCTTTTGACTTCCAAATGTGCTTCGCGCCACAACGGCTGCACTTCTTCAACATCACAATGTCCAAACCTGCTCCAAGAATGGTGTGCTTTGTCACTTTTCACTTCCACATGTGCTTCGCGCTACAACGGCGTGCACTTTTTCCACATCTCAACTTCCAAAAGCGCTCCGACGCTGAGGTGTTTTGTGCCTTTTCACTTCAAAATGTGCTTCGGGCCACAACGGCGTGCAATTTTTGATCTCTCATCTGCCCAGATGGCTCCGCACCCGCCGCTTTAGCGAGCCTACTTTTCGATCCTCCGGAGCCACAAAAACATTGGGAAAACACAGTGTTTCGCGACTTTCCTACCTTTTCGCGCACCTTCATCTTCTCCCTTCTGACCTACTCCGTATCTCATCTTTTTTCTTCTGACTTTCTCCATCTTCTGACTTTCTTCTTCGCTGTGCTATTCCATCTGTCCATACTGTCGGAAGTTTGACTTCTAAACTTCCTTCGATAAGTAAGTAGGTAGATAGATAGATAGGTAGATAGGTAGATAGATTGATACATAGATAGATAGGTAGATAGGTAGATACATAGATAGACAGGTAGGTAGATAGATACATAGATTGATTGATTGGTTGATTGATTGATTGATTAGATTAGGTTAGATTAGATTAGACTAGGTTAGGTTATATAGATTAGATTAGATTAGATTAGATTAGATTAGATTAGATTAGATTAGATTAGATTAGATTAGATTAGATAGGGTAGAAAGATAGATAGATGGATACATAGATAGATAGACAGATAGAGAGATAGATAAGTAGATAGATAGATAGTAGGTAGATAGATAGGTAGGTAGATAGATAGATAGGTAGATAGATAGATAGGTAGGAAGGTAGATAGATAGAAAGGTTGTTACATTGATAGAAAAGAGATAAGAACAAGAGAGACAAGAGATATAACTTTTTAGGGAGAGACGAGGAAAACAAGAGAAATAAGAGAAAGAAATCAGGGAAATAAGAAAAATAAGAGAAATATCGCAAATAATAGAAATAAGAGAAATAAGGAAAGAAATAAGAAAAATAAGAAAAATAAGAGCAATATGACATACGAGAAAAAGGAGAAAAATAAAAGAAATATGATACATAAGAGAAATAAGAGAAATAATCGAAATAAGAAAAGCATGATAAATAAAAGAAATGAGAGAAATAAAAGAAATTATACCAGCATTGGCCCCAAACAGATCTAGTAAGTCTCAGTGGTCTCTCGGCATGAGTGGAAGACAGCGGAGGGAGACAAGCGGAAGTCAAGCGGAGATAAGGGTAAACTCTCGCGGCCCTGAGCACCCAGAGTGAGCGACAAGCGCGGAAACAAGTGAGGGAGACGAGTGTGAACGGGAGACAAGTGTGGGAGACAAGTGTGGGAGACAGGTGTGAAATCATGCGGCCCAAAGCACCCAGAGTGGGAAACAAGTGTGAGGGACAAGCGTGGGAGACAAGTGGGAGGCAAGTGTAAAATCATGCGAACCATGGCACCTGGACCTAGAGTGGGAGACAAGTGTCGGAGACACATGTCAAACCGTGCGGCACAGAGCCCCCAGAGTGGGAGACAAGTGTGGGAGACAAGAGCTGGAGACAAGTGTGGGGGGCAAGTGCGAGACAAGTCTGGGGGACAAGTGTAAAATCATGCGGCCCAGAGCACCTAGAGTGGGACACAAGCGCAAGACAAGTGGGAGACAAGTGTACAATCATGCGGCCCAGAGCACCCAGAGTGGAAGACAAGTGTGGGAGACAAGTGTGGGAGACAAGTGTAAAATCATGCGGCCCAGAGCACCCAGAGTGGAAGACAAAAGTGGGAGACAAGTGTGGGACACAAGTATAAAATCACGCGGCCCAAAGCACCCAGAGCGGGACACAACTGTGGGAGACAAGTGTAAAGATATGCGGCCCAGAGTACCCAGAGTGGGAGTCAAGAGTGGGAGACAAGAGTGGGAGACAAGTGTGTGTGAGACAAGTGGGAGACGAGTGTAAACGGGAGACAAGATTGGGAGACAAGCGCGTGAGACAAGTGTGAAATCATTTGGCCCAAAGCACCCGGAGTGGGAAACAAGTGTGAAAAACAAGTGTGGGAGACAAGTGGGAGACAAGTGTAAAATCATGCGGACCAGGGCAGCGAGAGTGGGAGACAAGGGCAGGATACAATTGGAAAATCATGCGGCCCAGAGCACCCAGAGTTAGAGACAAGTGTCGGAGACAAGTGTGGGAGACAAGCGTAAAATCATGCGGCCCAGAGCACCCAGAGTGGAAGACAAGTGCGGGAGACAAGTGTAAATTCATGCGGTCCAAAGCACCCAGAGTGGGAGACAAGTGTGGGAGACAAGTGCGAGAAAAGTGGAAGACAAGTGTAAAATCATGCGGCCCAAAGCACCCAGATTGGGAGACAAGTGTGGGATACAAGGGGGAGACGACTGTAAAATCATGCGTCCCAGAGCACCCAGAGTTGCAGACAAGTGCTGGAGACAAGTGTGGGAGAAAAGTGGCCCAGAGCACCTAGAGTGGGAGACAAGAGTGGGAGACAAGTGCAAGACAAGCGGGAGACAAGTGTAAAATCGCCCCCAGAGCACCCAGAGCGGGAGACAAGAGTGGGAGACAAGTGTTAGACAAGTACAAAATCATGTGGCCCAGAGCACCCAGAGTGGGAGACAAGTGTGGGAGAGCTGTGTAAAATCATGCGGCCCAGGGCACCCAGAGTGGGAGACAAGAGTGGAAGACAAGTGGGAGACAAGCGAAAATCATGCCGCCCAGAGCACCCAAAGCGGGAGACGAGGGTGGAAGACAAGTGGGAGACAAGTGTAAAATCATGCGGCCCAAAGCACCCAGAGTGATAGAGAAGTGTGGGAGACAAGTTGGAGGCAAGCCTAAAATCATGCGGCCCAGAGCACCCAGGGTGGGAGACAAGTGTGGGAGACAAGTGTTAGACAAGTGGAAAATCATGCGGCCCAGGGCACCTGGAGTGGGAGACAAGAGTGGGAGACAAGTGTAAAATCATGCGGCCCAGAGCACCCAGAGCGGGAGACAAGAGTGGGAGACAAGTGTTAGACAAGTGGAAAATCATGTGGCCCAGAGCACCTAGAGTGGGAGACAAGAATGGGAAACAGTTGAGGGAGACAGTTGAGGGAGACAAGTGTGGGAGACAAGTGTAAACTCATGCGGCCCAGAGCACCCATGTTTATGGGAGACAAGAGTGGGGTAAAATCATGCGGTCCAGAGCACTCAGAATGGGAGACAAGCGTGGAAGCAAGTGGGAGACATGTGGGAGACAAGTGGAAAATCATGCGGCGCAAAGCACCGATAGGGAAACAAGTGTGGGAGACAAGCGTGAAATCATGCGTTCCACAGCACCCAGGGTGGGAGACAAGAGTGGCAGACAAGTGGGAGACAAGTGTAAAATCATTCGACCCAATGCACAGAGTGAGAGACGAGTGTGGGAGACAAGTGGGAGACAAGTCTAAAATCATGCGGCCCAGAGCACTCCGAATGAGAGACAAGTGTGGGAGACAAGTGGGAGGCAAGTGAAAAAAAAAAGGCGCAAAGCACCGAGAGTGGGAGACAAGAATGGGAAACAAGGGTGGGAGACAAGTGTGGGAGACAAGTGTAGGCCCAGAGCACCCAGATGGGAGACAAGTGTGGGAGACAAGCGGGAGACAAGTGTAAAATCATGCGAGGGGGAGACAAGAGTGGGAGACAAGCGTTTAGACAAGTACAAAATCATGTGGCCCAGAGCACCCAGAGTGGGAGACAAGAGTGGGGGACAAGTGTGGAAGACAAGTGGGAGACAAGTGTGCAATCATGCGGCCCAGAGCACCCACAATGGGAGACAAGTGTGGGAGACAAGTGTAAAAGCGTGCGGCCCAGAGCACCCAGAGTGGGAGACAAGTGTGGGAGACAACTGGGAGACAAGTGTAAAATCGTGCGGCCCAGAGCACCCAAAGTGAGAGAGGAGTGGGAGACACAAGTGGGAGACAAGTGGGAGACAAGTGTAAAATCAGGCGGCCCAGGGTACCCAGAGCAGGAGACAAGTGTGGGAGACATGTGTAAAATCATGTGAGGGGGAGACAAGAGTGGGAGACAAGTGTTAGACAAGTACAAACTCATGTGGCCCAGAGCACCTTGAGTGGGAAACAAGTGTGGGAGACAAGTGCAAAATCATGTGGCCCAGAGCACCTAGAGTGGTAGACAAGAGTAGGATACAGACGTGGCAGTCGAGTGGGAGACGAATGTAAGTGGGAGACAAGTGTGTGACCAACTGTGGGAGACAGGCACGAGACAAGTGTAAAATCATGCGGCCCCGAGCACCTAGTGGGAGACAAGTGTGGGAGACAAGTGTAAAATCATGCGGCCCACAACACCCAGAGTGGGAGACAAGAGTGGGGGACAAGAGCTGGAGACAAGTGTAAAATCATGCGGTCCAGAGCACCCAGAGTGGGAGACAAGAGTGGGAGACAAGTGTGGAAGACAAGTGGGAGACAAGCGAAAATCATCGCGCCCAGGGCACCCAAAGCGGGAGACGAGAGTGGAAGACAAGTGGGAGACAAGTAGGAGAAAAGTGGGAGACAAGTGTAAAATCATGCGGCCCAAAGCACCCAGAGTGACAGACAAGTGTGGGAGACAAGTGGGAGACAAGCCTAAAATCATGCTGCCCAGAGCACCCAGAGTGAGAGACAAGTGTGGGAGACAAGTGGGAGACAAGTCTAAAGTCATGTGGCCCAGAGCACCTTGAGTGGGAGACAAAAATGAGAGACAAGGGTGGGAGACAAATGGGAGACAAGTGTAAAATCATGCGGCCCAAAGCACCCAGACTGGGAGACAAGAGTGGGAGACAAGAGTGGGAGACAAGAGTGGGAGACAAGAGTGGGAGACAAGAGTGGGAGACAAGAGTGGGAGACAGGTGTAAAATCATGCGGCCCAGAGCACCCAGAGTGGGAGACAAGTGTAGGAGACAAGTGTAAAATCATGCGGCCAAGAGCACCCAGAGTGAAACAAGGGTGAAAGACAAGTGTAAAATCATGCGGCCCAGAGCACCCAGAATGGGAGACAAGAGTGGGGGACAAGTGTGGAAGACAAGTGGGAGACAAGTGTGAAATCATGCGGCCCAGAGCACACAGAGTGGGAGACGAGAGTGGAAGACAAGTGTGGGAGACAAGTGTAAAATCGTGCGGCCCAGAGCACCCAGAGTCGGAGACAAGTGTGGGAGACAACCGGGAGACAAGTGTAGAATCGTGTGACCCAGAGCACCCAGGGTGGGAGACAGGAGTGGGAGACAAAAGTGGGAAACAAGTGTAAAATCAGGCGGCCCAGGGCACCAAGAGTGGGAGACAAGTGTGGGAAACAAGTGTAAAATCATGTGGCTCAGAGCACCTAGAGTGGGAGACAAGAATGAGAGACAAGGGTGGGAGATAAGTGGGAGACAAGTGCAAAATTATGCGGCCCACAGCACCTAGGGTGGGAGACGAGTGTGGTAGACAAGTGTAAAATCATGCAGCCCAAAGCACCCAGAGCGGGAGACAAGTGTGGGAGACAAGTGTGAAATCATGCGTTCCAGAGCACCCAGAGTGGAAGACAAGAGTGGGAGACAAGTGTAAAATCATGCGGCCCAAAGCACCCAGAGTGACAGACAAGTGTGGGAGACAAGTGGGAGACAAGCCTAAAATCATGCGGCCCAGAGCACCCAGAGTGAGAGACAAGTGTGGGAGACAAGTGGGAGACAAGTCTAAAATCATGTGGCCCAGAGCACCTTGAGTGGGAGACAAGTGTGCGAGACAAACAAGAGACAAGTGTTGGACAAGCGTAAAATTATGCGGCCCAGAGGACCCAGAGTCAGAGTGGGAGACAGGTGTGGAAGACAAGTGGGAGACAAGTGTAAAAACATGCGGCAGAGCACCTAGAGTGGGAGACAAGAGTGGGAGGCAAGTGTGGGAGATAAGAGCAGGAGACAAGTGTGGGAGACAACTGGGAGACAAGTGTAAACTCATGCGGCCAAGGAACGCAAGCCCGGAGACAGAGGCAAAATCATGCGGCCCAGGGATGCAACCCTTTGAAAGGAGTAAGAAACCCATACAGGTAAACCTGTTTGGGGAAATAAGAGAAATAAGAGAAATAAGAGAAATAAGATAGATAGATAGCTAGCTAGGCTAGATAGATAGATAGATGGCTAGATAGATAGCTAGACAGCTTTCTAATGGTAGCAAATGCTAGCCAATGCTAGCATTGGCTAGGTAGATAGCTGGATAGATAGCTAGGTAGCTACAGTAGGTAGGTAGGTAGGAAGGTAGAGAGAGGGAGAGGGAGAGAGAGAGAGAGAGAGAATGCTCTGAGGGTAACAGCTCTGATGTCCTTCCTGCTGGTTCCTTGAAAAGATCATCGCCGCAATATCAGCAAAACAGATCCCCTTCAACAAGTTTGATCTGGGCTTCTGGCCTCTTTCTCTTCCACATTGGCAGCAGGCCTGCTGTGAACATGAGCCCATGAAAAAATTTGCGGCTGGCCGTGAAAACTCGGTGCACATGCAATCCTAGTTGCAAGGCTCCAATTCATTGATCAAGACTGGCTTTGTGTCCTTTGCGGCATGTCAGGGCTGTGACGAACCTTGTGACCAATCTGCCTGAACCTTGTGACATCGTCTGTGTGTAAAAATAACTTGAGTTTGCTTGCAGAGATGCCCAAGATTTCATCTCACAGCAAGTCACGAGAAATGAAAGTTAAGAAGCACAAGAGCAACATTGGGAAAGAAGGGGTGGAGAGGATGACGGGGATGGGGGCTGTGAGGCCAGAAGCTCAGTTTGAATGTGGGTGCTCCGCTGAAAATCGGTGCTGAACTGAATTGCCCTACCTATTCCTAGCTGAAATTTCATAAACACGTGCACTTCCACGAACAACCCACACTTCCATCTTGCGCACCTGGGAGGGCCCAAACCCCTGCCAGCCACATCAAGTGGTCGAGCCTGTGCCAAAGACGAGTCACATCACAGTGCTGCAGTTCTTGAAATCGGAGAGCAATCAGAGTTGTGCCCTCTGAACACAAGTCAAAACCCAGTTCCTCTTGGAGGATGCTGTGGTTGCTAGTAACCACTAACACTAGCAACCGCTAGTACGAAAGCAAGATATGCAAAGCCACACATCGCCTCCACAAACTCGGCACTTGACATGCTGTTGGATGCAGGTGGTGTGCCCCCTGCAAGGGCAAAGCTCAACACATTCAAAACTCAATAGTTGCCTCTCAAACATGTTCAAACCTGCCGTCGAAGAATTGAGGTACCATGTGAATTCACAAATCATTGACTTACAAGGATGATTTGTCATAGAGCTTAACATTCCAATGATTCCAGTCAAACACATACTGCTCACCAAAAAAGGTAGAACTCATTCGGTACACGCTGGCAATCGCTGGCACTTGCAAACATGATTCCAAAGCATGCCATTGGACCACTGAAAGGCAAACAGTCAGTCATACGTACCGGCGGTATCGGGATGCTAGGCTTTGTTGTGCTTGGCCAAACTCCAAAACTGCACAAGAGCTCAAAGGTATTTAAGGTCATGATTATCTCCCAGCCACAGCCGCCCTCTCGAACATATAGACTCTTGAACGGCTGCTTTGCTGAGTTTGTCAACCAAATTTTCCTGGTTTGGCACTTTGCCCAGCACAAACTGGCCAAGGCCTGACTTGTTCCGTCCTCTGTCTGGCCTCACACCAAACGGTCACAGCTTGCGGCTGGCTGCTTCAGGTGATTCAAAAGGAAAAGTGATTGTTTGCTCCAGATTGCTCCAGTGTCTGTTCCTCGAAATTCGCAAACGGACGAAACAAGGCCAAAATTGCTCTGCTCAAGTGACTCTCAGGCGTCCAAGCACCGCACACACGTTCGCGGGCTGAGGGTGGCTCAGGCCTGGGCTTTCACGCTCTGCTGGAAAGGCTTTCCAAGGAGCTCAACAGTCGGAGCAATGCAATCGGAATGCAATCTGAATGCAAACACATGTAGAGTTCAGAGTTTGAATTGATCAAAACGACTTACTTGATCTAGCTGTTGCTAGGGTTCTAATTGAGGCAGCAGCATTGACTCTTGCATACTCTGGCAATCTTATGAATTCAAGCTCTACGCTTGACAGACGTGTCATACAAATAACACTACCACCCACAGTATTCAGTTGCCCTGCCAAATGTTGGCCTACATTCTGATTCGGTCACCTATGCCGTGTCAGGGGAGCCTTTGTGTTTTTGTACATATCAGTATTTTTGCTCTGAAGGTCTCTGATTTCTCTGAGCATACACACAAGGGCGGACCCTCAGAGGCAGAGCGCAATCGGCCACCGATGCCAACAGACCTCACCAAGTTTGGCACATATCACAACAAGCCGGATTACAAGCACAGAATGTTGCTTCCGTCCGACATCAGGCTTTTAGATTCGCAAGGTGCTGAAATTCTGTGGGCCACAAGAACTGTATCAACTATTTGCCTAGTCTATCAAGTCTACCTTGTAAAATCATCACAAAACTGAAGCAAGCACGGCAGATCTCTGTTGGGAGGGTCGTTTCCGAAGCCAAGAGCACCTCAGTGTTGCAATGGCCATGCGAAGTAAGAAGAAAGCTGCGAAAGCACAATGAATTTCGTGAATGCTGTCTACACAGCCTGCACAGCCTACACCGAAAGAACGCAGAGCTGCGTTCCTCACCATATCCACGACCACTTCCGTGTCTCCGCCTCAGCTTCACATTTACCGCCCTCCACACTCCTAGCTCTTGGTTGTTTCAGGGATTGGGCTGGATCATATCTTTCTGCACACACGGATACAATTGCAGACATAGATATCAGGGTGACCTTTTGAGACGTTTGTGTATACAATTTTGTGTGCATTCGCTTTGCATTGACCTTCAAACATTTTAAAGTTGTTCAGAGTGCCAAAATTCTGGGCAAGAGTATACAAAACCATGAGGGTCCGAGTCCCATATACTGAAAAGCGATTTGCTTCTCGCAGCACGCAGGATTAACATTTCCTGCCGCGCTTTGGGCGAGCATGGCTTGTGACTTGATCCTTTTGACCACTGGGGAGATTCCTGCTGCTTTGCTGATTCGCTTTTGTCGATGCTACAATCCAGCAGTCGAAGGATTCTTGACTATGTACATTTTGCTAAAGCGTGTTGACAGGTATTGACATGCACTGACTTTGCTGTAAGCACTGCCCACTCTGAAGTTGTTCTTCAGAGCTCTTTTTCCTGATCCTGGCAAGATTGCCTTGCATGGTGCTACTCTTGCTACTCTGCCTCATCTCCAGCATCCCTGGTCATCAATAGAGGAGAGGCATGTGGAGGACCACCTTCCACGAAAATTAACAGACATGGGGCAAGCAGCACTTCAAATCTTCCTAGCTCTCGATGGTTTGAAATGAGCAGAAACACAAAGGGGTGAGCTAGGATAGCAAGAGGCGGATGACCATTTCCTTTCCCTGTTCATCCCTGTTCATTTGTTCTTGCAAGAAAACTACTTTTTGCATACATGCTGGGAGATATACATGACACAAACAGCACCACATGCCAAGCTTTGAGCCACCATGCAAACAAAATGAGAAGGAAAATGAAACGAGTACAGTACTCAAAGAGTGCTCAAAGGGGAAACAAGGATTTCACAAAATGCTTCAAAATGATTTTTACAAAATAGCCACGCTGAACTTCGAGCCGCCTAGTTGAAGCTACAGCACCAATGCCAGACTTCGGGTCAGTATGCTGGGAGGCAAGATGGCAGCAACACGACTCCGGGGAGACAAGCTAAAGCTACAAGCTGAACAGCATACAAGCTCTGAAGTTCAGGCTCCCCGGGCTCCCTGACTTATATGAGAAGATATGAGAAGCAAGAGCCTCTATTGCTGAAAACAAATGAATCTTGCGCCTGACTCTTGCTCTGGCTCTCTAGGCTGGCTATGGCTGATGTCTTGTAACCTCAGAATGGGCGTGCGAATCCTGACGGCCTGACGGGCGCACCTCTCTGTCTATGTGTGTGTGTAGTTGCATGGCCACATAGGCTGGGCCCAGCACTCACAGCTGGTGTAGGATGTCTTCATTCGCACTGTCCGTGCATCATCACTCCCAGCATTTTCCTCCTGGCGTGCTGAAGAAACTTGTTCATGACACGAATGCTCTGGAATGTCGCATGAGAGACTCAACTGCCGCGTACAAAAAAATGGGGTTCTACATGTTCCCGGAAAAAAAGCTGCCGGTTCAGACTTCACATCATAATTTATGACACATCGTACATCATATCGCTCATACTGACTCGTCTTCATCCGTCTTCTCCTCTACAGAAAGCTCCCGACTATGGCAAAATGCAAAGACGTACAACCAGTGAGCGCAGTGAGCTGGAAAGGCTTTTGTCGTAAAAAGCGCTGGAAATCAGAGGGTCATTGTGTCTTCTGGGCCTGCTGCGAGCAAGTGCTCCCGGCTCACTGGGCCACTTGTCCTGAATTTCAACATCTCGACGTGGAGAAGTTGGAGGTGACGCAGAGCGAAGGAGCCACGGGCTCAAATATGTCTTGTCCCACCGCACGATCCTCCGGACATGATGCTTGCGTTGGACTCTAGCCAATACAATGAAAAACATCTTAGACAAGGAGGACAGCAAATGGCAAAAAAGGTGCAGGATAGTGTGGAAATCTTGAACAAATCTAGGAAAGTATATGTCCCTCCTCCTTCAACACTGGAATGACAAGATGAAACTGTTGTTGCCAAGCAGCATCAGGCGCTTGACAGCCTGTCGGATTTGCAGCCACAGCCAGACAAACAGAACAGAAGTGGTGGCACAAAGTGAAAAAATAACAATACCACACCCAAAGTAAGTAAAGTATTTTGAATTTCAAGGGCCACGTTTCGACGGATATTCATCCAACTGTAAAACTGCATTATAGTGAAAGATGAGTGTACAGTCTACCAGGTACCATCTTGGCATCTTTGACCATAGTTGGCCTCAGAATTTCTTTGCATTTCCGTTGGAGTGAAAAATGAAAGGTCTGAAAAGAAAAAATTGAAAAAGAAAATGATTGCATCTGTTTTTTGACAGCATCTGCTTTTTACATCTCTTCAGGCTCTGGCCGGCTCCAAGGTGAGGGCCAACTGCTTCAATTGCTCTGGTTCACATTTACGGATGCGAAACCAAGACAGCAAAGGGGCTGTGGCACCACCAAGAAGCCACACAGAGATCAAAACCTCAAAGAAAACCCAGCTGGAAGCTACATGTGGAATACATGTGGTTAATACATCTTTTCCGAATATCACTCAAAATTATCTCATAGAACTCGTTGAAAAATAACCTTGCAAAGCAAGGTCTCAAGCAACAGAGAACTACCTAAATGCGGGAAGAGCAATTCAACGAGACCGATCCAAACATAACCGGTAATCAGTTTCTGTACAGGTTGCCAGTCACTTCTTGTAGCCTGGAAATCTCGGCATGAAGTTCTGAAAGCGACAAGACTTAGATTTTGCACTGAATCGTGCTTGAAATTCAAGTCTTTGTATTCTTCATTCAGATTTAAATATGTGAATTGACCTGAAAGTTGAAGCACATCTTGATTCATTTGTTGCCGAAGGGACTACCCACGTGGCCATGGCCATAGCGCATTGCCGATGAGGCCCTTGGAATTGTGTGGATAGAGCAAATGCAATGGCTCCGCGGAGACCTGCAAACCACACCTCGGTAAGACGCAAAAACGATTTAGGAAGGGAAAGGAGGAAAAGGACGGCTACAGGAACGACCAAATCCAAAAGGTTCAAAAAGTTCAAAACGTTCAAAAAGTTCAAGCCTGTGAAAAAAAGAAAGCAAAACAGGGAAAGCTCAAGGGAATCTATGAACTGCAAGCAATGACAAGGACAAGGTCGGATGCACAAAGTGATTTCAGATTGCCCTGACCCCAGAACAAGGCAAGTCAAGGCAAGTCAAGGCAAGTCAAGGCAAGTCAAGGCAAGTCAAGGCAAGTCAAGGCAAGTCAAGGCAAGTCAAGGCAAGTCAAGGC
>BGPT01000758.1:121547-154462 GCA_003297045.1 Symbiodinium sp. clade C Y103
ATAACTCATGAAGTTTCATGGGATTGGAGATTCCAGCCCCCCCAATACCTTGCTAAAGCAAGAGGGACTTCAGCTAGCAAAAGCTAGCTTTCGTGATTAGATTTGTGTGGGAGGGACAACTTGGACTGTCATGATTGAAAGGCAAGAGCGAAAGGAACTTGCAAACAGGTTCAGCACTGCTCCGGACAGGTGCCATTGTGTTTTGGCCCATTTGTTGCCTGATGTCAGCACGAAGGCTTCCCCACGCTGAGGTGCCAAGGTCAATGAAAATTAGGGTCCTTAGTTCAAAAAGAAATGAACATCAATGAACATCAATGATCTCCAGACACTTCACTGCGCACTGACTTTCTACAATACCGTGATTACATCACGAATTTCAAACCATGCTCTAAGGGGTTGCACTGTTTTCTTTCTAAGGCTGCGTCTCCCCGCAGCTTGCCATCAGCGACACTATTGTAGTGACTGCCTCTCTTGCCGTTTCAGAGAGATTGTTGAAGGTATACCTTCAGCGTCGTCAAAAAGAGGGGAAAAATTAAGTTGCGCACGCTGCCCTCAAATGAATCGTAATTAAATCACAATGGAAAAAAAAATGGGACTTTTTTTCGGACTGCTGAACAAACTGTTTTTGAAATCAAGCCACCGCTTCATCGTTAGGCCGGTGAAGAGGATAGCCACAATACCACTCAGACCAGCACCATCCGCCAACAGGAATGGGGCATAGCAAAAGACCTACACACGAGGTGTATTGGGTCCATCTAGTCCTTTAACAAGACCACATTGAGGTCTTGTTCCCAAGATCCAAGATTTCTTGGAAACTCTTCTGGGAATTTTGAAACACGTTGATGTTTTGTTCCCAAGTACATTTTTGAGGTCTTGTTCTTGGATCTTGTGTCCCAAAAATCTCGGGATCTTGGATCTGGGGTATGTGTACCCAAGAACTCCCAGAAGAGGTTTCCATGTCCAGACTTGATTTTATATTTCGGGATCACCAAAACCCAAACAAAACACTGCAAGTGCTAGGCATAAAACCGAAAATGTTGTGGGCGGGGGTACCATAGCCAAGGGTTCACCTCGCCGGGAGCCGTCATAACTTGGAAGTAGCATTTTTTTCGCAAAAAATCAAAAAGTCCAAAAGTTTTCGACTTTTCGTTTTTTTCGACTTTTCGTTTTTTGACTTTTCGACTTTTTACCTGTTTCCTCTCAACTTGAAAGTGGCAAAGTTTTTTGTAAAATATCAAAGAGTCCAAAAGTTTTCGATTTTTCGGCTTTTCGTTTTTTTCAGCTTTTCAATTTTTGAGTTTTCGATTTTTTACCTGCTTCCTCTTTACTTGAAAGTGGCGAAGTTTTGCGCAAAAAATCAAAAAGTCAAAAAAAATTCGACTTTTCGTTTTTTTCGTGCTTTTTTGGAGTTTTCGACCCAAAAGCCCTCCGAACGCGAACTTTTCGAATTTCCGACCAGTTTCCTTCAATCCTTCTCCCTGTAGTGCTGTTGCTATGGTCGGATTGCGGGGCGCGAAAGTTGAGGCTACGGGCCCCGCAAACTTGTTTCCTCATTTATAACAGAATTGTTGCTTCTACACTATTCATCAACATTATACTATATGATTACAGCATTTATTTCATTTAATTTCATACTATATAGGACGTTACAAACATATAATGTTATATTACTTCACACTAGATTAGTTCGTATCATACTGCTGTTAGTATATATGACATCATGTTTTTGATCTCATCCGATCTTATTTCAAATCATACCATGTTATATTGTCTCAAATTTTACAAAATTACGCAATATTATTTGTTATTGGACTATATGTTGAGACAAAATGTCGTAGCATCTATTTTTCTAAAAAATATTTTTATTATTATATCATAGAATACTAATATATGATATTATATCATATTGTGTTGTATCATGTCGTGTTTATCATCCTATATGATATTATATCATATGTGTTTTGTATTGTTTATTATACTATATGTATATATACATATACATATATATATATATATATTCGAATTACTGAGCTATCTTGTAATATATCATATTATCAATGTTTCATTTTATTTTCAGGTTGATTTCCGGTAGGGTTGATTTATTTAAGGTTTATTTTCTGTTTTGAGTTTGTGTAGGTTTGGTTTGGGGTTTGTTTGGGGTAGGTTTTGTTTAAGGATTTTTGTTGGTTGAAGACTTTACTCAGGGTTGGTTTAAGGTTAGTTTAAGCTTAATTTAGGGTTGACTTAGGGTTGTTTCAGGGTGTATTTACGGTTTGTCTGGCATTTACTTTGGTTTGGTTTGAGGATGGATTTGGGATTTAATTCAAGATTGGTTTCAGGTTTGCTTGGGTTAGGCTCGGGGTTTCTTATTACTTGGTTTACGGTTTGTTTAGGCTTGGTTTAGAGTTTTTGTCGAAAGCTGAAATGTTACCCTTCAAGTTACTCTTTCATTGGGCCTACGCTTCAAACATTGTCTAGGGTTGACTTGCTACGTTTCAACTTGACCTTGTACTTGATGCTACGCTGCCACTTCCACTGGCACTTCATGCTACGCTTCAAGGCTTTTAGGGTTGGTATAGGGTTGAGATGCTACATGTTTAACTTTCGTTAGGGTTTAGTGAATGGTTTATTTAGGTTTGGTTTCCGCTTGGTTTACGGTTAAGTCTTGGGTTGGTTTAGGTTTGCTTGGGTTAGGTCTAGGGTTTATTCGGCTTGGTTTCGGATTTGCTTTACTCAGCTTCTGTTTGGCTACGCTTCAAGTTCCTTTACGTTTGACGCTATGCTTCGAAGATTGTCTAGGGTTGACTTGCTACGCTTCAACTTGACCTTGTGCTTGATGCTACGCTGCCACTTCCACTGGCACTTCATGCTACGCTTCAAGGCTTTCAGGGTTGGTATAGGGTTTAGATGCTACATCTTAACTTTCTTTCGGGTTTAGTGAGTGGTTTATTTGGGTTTGGTTTCCTGTTGGTTTGCGGTTAAGTTTTGGGTTGGTTTAAGGTTGGCTTGGGTTAGGTGTAGCGGTTGTCAGGCTTGGTGTAGGACGTGTGTTATTCAGGGTCTGTTTAAGGTTTAGATGCCACGCACGCTTCACCTCACGTTTGGTTTAAGATGGTTTAAAGTTTTATTGAGCGTCTCTTGCAGGTTACTTTTAGGTTTATTTAGGGTTGGCTTAGGGTTGATAAAATCGAAGTTAGCTGTTAGGCTTCACCTTTCTCTTCTATTTGATGCTACGCTGGCCACTTCCTCTTGGAAGTGTCATTATGCTTTATTTAGGGCCGGGTTAGATTTGGATTATATACGCTTGAAGAACCCTAAAGACATACAATATATATATATATACTACATACAATATGACTTACAATCCGTGACCGCACTTGCTGATGGGGCCCCTGAAGAACCGTATCCAGGTCACTCGAATCAATAGATGGATTCTTAAGCCACTCCCAGACAACACGAACATATCCCAGGCGGTCCAAAGCTAAGCTGAGTGCAATAGCTCCTGCACTAAGCGTTGAAGTGACCACACGCGGAATCTTCCTTGAGCTCCATGCTATGGGACATACCACAGTTCTCTGATTCTGGGCAAGCTTATGGTCAGTTGCAAAAATTAAGGTTCCTTGTCTGGAGCTAAGATCCTTTGAGGTCGAGAACGAAGCATCTGAAAAGGAGCAGAAGGTCTCTTGATGTTCAGGTATAGGAACCATCATCAAACAAACAGGATTCTTCTTCCCCTCAAACAACACACGATTAGACACTAGCTCTCGTGACCATCGACTGCAATTGTCCAATGCGGGCAGCAAGATCGGGTCGGGTATGAACCGCTGCAAATTGAAGGCTGCCACACAAACGGCGGAGATGCTGTCTTTCTGATTCCGGGCAGTTTCTGCGGGATTTAGGCACATCAATGGGCTCGATCTTCTCCATATAACCAACCCCGTTGGTCCATTTCAATAGATCCATCATCCCAGTGCCTGTATGTCACCCCACAGAATTCAAACTCACCTTCATTGCATGCCCCAAAATCATAGATCTTTCGGAGTTGACCAAGAAATATTCATCACCACCTCCAATCCCATCATCGACGTGTATTCCAAGTGACCCACGAGTCACTGGATTTCCATGCTTGTCAGCCGTGATAAGAGTGAAGAGGCAACCATCAAAAGGGCAAGGAACAAATCCTAGCTTTTCCAAAGTTTGTCGAAAGGCTCTGTACCATAAATATGGTGCATCGATACGGCCATATGCACCGCCTTGGAGTGCGCACTGGTCACTTTCAGACATGTTCAAAGCCTTTCGAAGCTCTGGAGGCGCGTGTATGCCTAAAGGCCTACCATCACCTGGCCTTTCAAAAAGGCTGTCGAAAATATCAAAATTGATAAGTCTCCGATAAGTCTCCATCGCTTGGAACTAATCTGCTGCAATAACAGAAAAAGTTTTCGACTTTTTGACTTTTCGACTTTTCGTTCTTTTCGATTTTTTCGACTTTTCGACCCCAAAAACCTTCCGAACCCGAACTTCTCGACTTTTCGACTTTTCGAATCCGAAATCCCTGCTTTCCAAGTTGCGCTCCACCCCAGCGAGAAGAGCCCACAGCCATACCTACCTACCTACATTAATTACATTGCATTACATTGCATTGCATTGCGTTGCGTTGTGTTGCATTACATTACATTACATTACATTACATTACATTACATTACATTACATTACATTACACTACTGTACATTACATTAGATTACATTACATTACATATCTATATACATATATACACAGTACAGAAGGAGAGAGCTGATACAGTAGTACGCAGAGGATCCGATTCTCGACTCACTCAACAAACGCATTCTTTCTGG
This sequence comes from Symbiodinium sp. clade C Y103, assembly GCA_003297045.1. NCBI lineage: Eukaryota > Dinophyceae > Suessiales > Symbiodiniaceae > Cladocopium > Cladocopium sp. clade C. Next base: position 126,402 of record BGPT01000758.1, read on the forward strand.
TGAGAACGGGACGCCTTGTTAGAAGAGTTGTGAGTTCGTAAAAGAAGAACAGATGCGAGGACAAGAAATGGTAACAGTGTGCATTTTGCTGTAAAGAGCATGCACAAGCTGTAAAACATTGCAAATACACAGGACTCGTTTTTTGGACAGTTGATTTGGACAGTTGAAAGAGGGCCCGTGGACGCAAGACGAGAAGTTCATTGAAAGTTCCGCACACAAAGCCTCACACAAAGTCTTGCAGTCTTGCCAAGACACCAGGAAAATTGCCAGCTCTAACTTTGGGCCGTGTGCTTCCGTGTGGCTTGGAAGTTCAGCATACCTGCAGCTCTCAGATGAGCTTCATGCCAAAGGACGTGCAAATCAAACCATGTCAAAACTTGAGCTCACAACTTGTTGAGATTCACTTCTTTCCCTTCTTTGACATTCTGATCTTTTGGAAATGATGAGCTCGGGGCTTGAAGAGCAAGGCTGAGAAGCACCCCAAGGAAGCACCGATGACCGCTGAGCCGACAAAAATTATCACAAAGTCCAAGATCATTCCTGTTGGTGAATGAGTCACTCTCAAGCAAAATCAACATCGATGTGTGTTTCTATGTGTTTCTCGTGTTTGATGAATCTGTCAACAAGATTCGCAGTACACTCGCAAAGCCGTTCTTCTCTTCCACACCAATTGCTTTGGAAAATGAATGGAAGAGCACGATGGAAACAGCATCGTTAAGAACGCTCTCACCTCAGATACAGGGGGTAGAGTTACCATCAAGAATGAAGGTCCATGAATTGCCACGATTGATAACGGTCAATTTTCTCTGACCACGGCACCAAACACAACGTTGAAGAGGTGCGGGTCTACCTTTCCAAGGCAAAACACACACGGGCCTGGCTCTGATCGCTCAAGAGCCGAGGTTGGCAAACAAGCAACAGCTTCAAACAGCTTCAGTTGGCACAAGATGCCGAATCTACGTCGGCTCCAGTCCTGTGGATGATGGATGAGTTAATCTCATGTCCAGCCTGTAATTGCTCAAAGATAGCCAGCGTTGTCACTGGGTCTGTCGCTGAAATCAAAGCCCCAAAGCTCAAGGCCTGATGCGCGTTTTGACTAAACAAGATGTTGTCTTTTTGGGTGGCCACAAACTTGAAACACGAGGGAGCAATGCCCAAGCCCCGGGTCTTTCAGAGTTCCACTGGCTGCTATTAACTGGCACGTCTAAAGTATTTAATCGCATATGGCAACCCCTATCAATCAAACAAATCATAACAAATCAGTAATGGTGGAGGGTTTGGGGCACAGCTCAATAGAGGGTTTTGGGCACCGCTTAAACAGTTCACCAAATATAGTTTACCAAATACACCTAAAATTACAAAGAAAATAGCTTGCAACCGATCATGGTCATGGCATTAGCGTCCCCGATCCCAAAAGCGGACATACACAGACTGCACTGCAAAGACAATATCAGCATCCACATTTCAACCCTTGCACTTCAGGCACCAAAGAGAAATTGTGAGTTACAAACCTTCCAAGAATCTATGGAGGAAATCCCAACGAATCGTGCTGCTATTAACAAGCTTGCAGATTGGAATCTAGAACCCTGCTGCATCTGACTTAAGCTGTAGGATTTCACTAGGAGTTTGCACCTCTGGCAAAGAGATCGTTGTCGGACCGCCAGGGGCATCTGGGGCAAACGGCAGCAAACCAGACACCGCGACCTTCGCAAGACTGTCATGAAACAACACAATGAATGGGTTGCTCCATCGCGATTGGAGAAATTCATAAAAATGCAGTCACACCCCCAAGCCTATTTGAAAAGGTCACTCTGAAATGTACTGTGAGTGAAGCGTGCTTGAAGAGTAATCAAGCACCCATCAAGCACCCTTTGCCAAGAGCAATTAGATGTGTAGACAGGCTGCCAGCAGAAACCCGACCACGAGGGAGGACAAAAAAGTACCCAAAAAAGCTAAAACCATGATCTTGTCGATATTTGCCTGGGTGAATGAGCTGCATGTGAGGCAGCACTAGCAGCCATGAAGTAAAAGTGCCAATCAAACATAGTGAAAAATCGACTAAAAAACAGCACAAGTCATGCTTTGCTGGTTCTGGTGCTCTCCTGAGGGCCAAGCCCAAAAGAAAGCCCCACGCATCCGAAACCCGGAATCGAATATGATAGGAGGCAACAAGACACAGAACAGCACCTTCGGGAACAATGTTACAGTTTGACGGTCAGTCTCTCTAGAACATTTTATTAGAAAGACCTCCACGATACTGCTCAAACTGTTGCGACCGTTCACCAGCACGATAAACGAAAGGCAAAGTAGGGATTCGCAAGTTGCAACTGAGCACCGTGGATGAAAAGCCGACCACAGACTGTCTAACCTCCTTCTCCGAGAAGCGGTCACCTTTTGGAAAGACAAGCTTCTAGGATATTTCAATTTTTTCTCAGAGTAACCGGTTGAAAGTCTTCAGAATCGGCTTTGTCCAGTTACAGGTGGTCCACCAAAGGCTTCAAACATCCTCGCGATTTGCTTTGCCAAGTTACTTGCATCCTCACGCACAAGCAACGTTAGCAAGCCTCCGTCGATCTCAAACTCAAGACTCTTTCGCAGTTCTTCTAGTGTCTCTCTCTCTCTCTCTCTGTCTCTCTGTTTCTCTCTCTCTCTCTCTCTCGATACATGACTTCTGTCTATGTCATCTATGTCTCCATGTGCGCTTTCAAGCTTTCACCCGACATTACTTGCCTCCACCAACAAATCCAACCAACAAAGACATTCCAGCTTCTGAGAGGTAGATGCAGGAACGGCATCGAGTTGCTAAGCAGTATGCAAAGAAGAACGAAATCGAAAGCAGGACCTCAGTGAAATGTTGACAAACATACTAACCGACTCACACGGCGGAACCTGAACAATGTGGCAATGGCACACGAGTGAACAACTATGTCCCCAGCCAAATAGATGCAATAAGAAGTAGCTGCCAGCGACTCACTATCTGCCACCATTGACTAGCAAGCGCATCACACAAGGCATCTGCAAACCATCTGTCATCGCTGCATATCTTTCAGCGAAGCACAGGAAAGAGTGTTGTTGCATCGGTGCTTGTTTTACAAATGTCAATGATTGGGACTTTGGCCACAGTGATCCATCCCCCTTGCAAGGTAGTCATACCTTTGTCTCTTGGAATGAAAGTGTTGCTGGATGTTGCTGGATGTTGCTGGATGTTGCTGGATGTTGCTGGATGTGCTTGACTTCTCAGAACATTATTTTCCAAAGGAAGTCGAAATGGCTGAAATCTAGGCACCGTGGCTCTGCCTACAAGATGTTCAGAAAAGGTGACCTGCCTCTCTATGTGTTCATTGCAACCACGCTGAAAGAAATAAAACATCTGGAGAATACTCACTGTTCCAACATCCACCAACCACATCATAATTTTGCGTTTTCACAAGTACCCTTTCCTCCCCTCACCTTACTTGATAAATCTCCAGCTGCTGGCAAAGCATTTTTAGCAAATCAGACAAGTTGGAACTGCAGCTGAGGGTTTGGCCTTGCGAGAGGTGAGTCTCGTTCTTCGGCCAAGCCGAGATCGTCCTCCAGTCCGGGAGAGATGTCGATGTCTAGAGGCTTTGCAGTACGGGCTGAATGAGAAAGGGATAGAAAGGGATAGTGCTAGCACCATAGCTAGGCTATACCATACAAGTTCCGTACCCCGTAGCTTTCACTGGAAGGAATTTTGCTCAACAAATCTGTCAGTCTTGTAGCTCTTTTGAAACAGCCCAAATCCAATACACAGTCTGTCACACGTCCAAGCAAGGACCTCCCAACAGGCCCAACATACACTTGCTAGAGAAACTGGCTTCCACATATGGGACTCTCCTGAGCACAAAAAAAATCTATTGTGATACAGACTTCGGAGGTTCAGGAAATAGCCTAATTTGCATTTGTGCAGGCTCAACTTCTCAAAACCGGCCAAAGGTATGTTTGGAAAGCAGGCTCAGGGTGATGTTGTTAGAACATACAAATGTATCATGTGCACATTCTATATGATCTAGGTTTGTAGGCTCCCCCTCCCCCCCACCCATGGTCATGGTTGGTTGGGTACCCCCCTCCCACCCTGTGGGTGGTATACAGTATTGGGAGTTTTTTATACATATATATATATATATATATTTATAGGTATACAGGTATGTATATATATATATAGGCATATAGGTATACAGGTATTATGCTCCCCCCTGTGGTAGTGGCTGTGGTGGTGGGGGGTGGGATACAGTATTGGGAGTTATACATACAGGTTGTGTATAGGTATGTAGGTATATATATATATAGGTACATAGGTATATAGGTGTATAGGTATATATAGGGAGGGGAAGGGGAAGGGCAGGGGAGGGCAGGGTTCTGCGGATGGTGGGGTGCCCAACCATACGTATACCCCCATACCATGGGGTGGGGGGCTGTCGAACCGCGAACCTGAATCATACATATAATATGTATATGTAGTATATATATATATATTGTATATATTATATATATTATATAAATTATATATATTATATATATATATATATTATATATATATATATAATTATATATATATGTGTAAATATACTATACAATTCAGTGGACTATGCCCCCTACATGAGAAAGCAAAAGCATCTTTGACAAATCATGTCATCCCAGTGATGTCTCACGCATCTCCTCCTCCAACCATCTCACAGTACTTGGCGCTCGACGGGTCAGCTTGGCCTGAGACGACAAGAATGAAACAGGCAACTGGACAGACTGGACAGAATGGACAGACTGGACAGACTGGACAGACTGGACATGCTTGGCCTAAGACTCTAAGACTTCCACTTCGTTACATATGGCATTCCGAGAGAATTGCTGTGATTGATGGCATTGGCAGCTGGCAAATGTTTCCAGCTATTCAGCTATTGTTCACCGTCATCATACCGGTGGGATTGCAATGACAGTAAAAGGGGACTCGGAGTACCTCAAGATATACTTACGTGGACACAAATACCAATGACTCAATCACAACTGTAAATCACTGTAGATGTTCAAGGAGGTACCTTTGCCCCTTTCTTCACCTCTGCTACTAAATATATGACATATTGATATATATATATATATACGTACACCTGTAACCCCAACGAAAAACCCCGTTTTGGAGGCGTAGCGTTCTATTTGATCAGTCACTCCACAACACGGATCAGCGGGGGTTCCATGTACGTACTCTTGTGCGCCGTACGCATCCATGCATATTCATGCAACATATTACATACGCTGAGTGAAGGTTGGGGACAACACAGCACGATCTCGGGCACAATGCTGAAAACAAGTTGGGAGACGTAGCACACAACACACTGCCACCATGAGAGAAGAGACGGGAACATGTTTGGAAGCCAAGCTTGGAGTCGCTTGGAGACAAGCTGGAGAACGCACATCAGAATTCGGCATAAGATGCCAAAGACCATGCTGGAGGGGAGACAGGCTGGGAGACAAGCTGGATAGCACCCTGCCCACAAAGTTTTGGTTCTATCACAAGTAAGAACTGTAAGAATACCTCTACTACTGTAACTTGCTATCTGAGAAACAGCTGCCAAGCGGCTGGGACGTTTATCCAACCATCAGGCTTTGCAAGCTGTGCCTGACATCCCATCGAACGGAGAAATTCCGTGAAGACTGGAACTCACAAACCCGCAGCGGTTCAGGTTCTTTAAAGAAAATGGGCCTGATTGCGCGGTTTTTTTTTAATGCCTAACATGCTTGTTCTGGATAAAAGCAAAATGATGCAATGCCTGAGGCACAGCCATTTGCTGACAGGAACGCAAGAGTCTCTGCCCTCACATGGGTTTGAAATGTATGAAACCCGCCTTCCCCTCAGCCTGAAGCAGCTGATCCTGCTCCTGGCACTTGCAACGATACTGAAATCGAAGGAAGATCTATTCATGAAGTCATGGAGCTGGAAGCTCCCCACATCACCGGTGTTTCACATGCGCTCCTCAATCACACGGTCACGCATTTGGATCTGCAGCCGCAAGGCCTCTGCTTCAAGCTCCTGAAGCAACTGTCTGTACTCACAGAGAAAACACTGAGAACAGAAAGAAACATCACTAAGCAACATGCAATGAGAGAATGAGATAATAGAAAGACGTAAATACCAACAATGCTCGGCAGTTCTTGTGGACTTGGAGGAAGTACAGCTCAACACGTCAGGACGGCAACCGGGGCAAAATGTGAAAGGCTGGATAAGGCAAAAGGAGGATCCTAGAAAATCCGATCTCTTGAGAAAGAAGGCTGCAGGTCCATCTTGCTACAGCTTGCCATGATGTAGGATTCGACCTCTCGTCTTGCTGGTACAATTGCAAGCCACAATGCAGTTGGAAAATAAATCATGCAGCGACTTCGTAAGTTAGCTCGCTCCAAGTGGCATTGCTGGACCACACTCCAAAGTGGGGGCTGGCTAGAAATCGAAGGTTGAATCGCGCATATGGAGGGAATTCTCTGGACTTTGTGCATGTGCATTTCACTGGGGGAAGAATCCGCACAAATCCGAACTCAAAAAATGTTGCAGTGCATTGCCTTGTTTTCCTTTAAGCCTTTGTGGAACAAATTGCAAAGTATGTAGATTGGAAGCTAGTTTTCCAAGCTGCAAGTTGCAGCTAGGCTTTAGGATTTCCTTTATTTTTGAATGATTGCACATGGTTTGAGAGGATATCTCACTTGCACGGCAAGCTGGAAGGAAAAATATTATATCGAAATTCACAAAATAGCATTGGCATCCCCACAGCAAGCCCCTAGCCTCAATATTCAATATTTCTACATGGGGCGGCAGCTTTTCACGGCGCTAGCCTCCGCAATGCAGAGTCACTCATGTAGGGGCTTAACACCATTTAATGAACTACGAATTTGACATTCTGCCGCTGTACCATCTGGCTTGATTTGCTGCTGGTCTGGCTGTGACCTGTGTAATTAAGGGTCAACCTCTCGTTATTGTGCTGATTCGCAATACAAAGACATTCGATCGTTCGTGCATGCGCGGCCTCAACAATGATGGCACAAAAATGCATAATTACTACTTCATTGTTAGTCGTTTTCCGTTGTACAGGCCCGCTTTTGGAAGAGTGACCATCCTGAGAACAGTTTCTTGCAAGTAGGAGTAATGTCTTCAAAAAGCGGATCCCGATGCCAGCAGACCTGTGGCCAAAATTGTATGTTTGCGGAATGGAACCATTCAAGAAATTGCAATACAAATGAAAGTTTTGGGAATCCAGCAAAGTGACTTGCTACGTTGTGGTCTCCAGCCGTTCCACTACGAAGGAAGTGTGAATGTAGTGGAGCCTCAATGTTACCCTCAATCGCGTTGCAAAAGTGGTTGCATGGTTGTGCATGTTGAAGTCAAACAAGGCCCCAAGTTTGGAGATCTAAAATTCAACAAGTTTTGCCTTGGGACAAGGAGCCCTGATAGCATATGATTTTGTATAGAGATGGAGGGAGAGACCGTAGAGAGCGTAGCCCTAGCTTTGCAACGGCTGGTAGACATGTTTGCACCTTTCCAGCTGGAAAGCATTCTGGACTGATCCAAGAAAACCTTACAAGTCTCTGAGACAATCTTGCAACGAGCAAATGAACACCCTGATTATTTAGGAGTCCTTCTGCTCCAGCAGGGGTCCAGTGACGTCCACCATCTCCTGACCAGTCGCAACAAAGTTACAGCAGCTCACAGCTCGCAGTCTTTCATGTCACATCATGTCACAACATGTCACTGTGTTTAAGGCTTGGGGTCCCTCCTGCATGTCCATGTTCTCCACCTCCATGACATAGATCCTGTCAGCACGAACTTTTAAGGCATTTTCTGCTGTCAAGGAAAGGGTCCTGGGGGCCTCCTTGTCAGTGTCAGTTTCTCGCTCTTGTTTTGTTTGCAAAGTCATGCTTTGTCTTAGAATTTGTCTTAGAATTTGTCTTGTCTTGCTTTGTCTTGCATGTCTTATGTCGTCTTCCAGGCTTCAGCTCCTTGAGATGAGGCCCAGAAAGGCACGCATGTCCTTGTTCTTCACACGCCTTGCAATTGAAAGTTCGGAAGGGAAGAAACATAAGAAACAATGAAAGAAAAAGATCTTAAAGTCATGTGCAAATGCGGCAGGCTGCAGAAGTATGAATGCTTCATAAAGTGTATATTAAAGCACTCTACATTTTCACATATTCCATCCATCTCTCGGTTTGATATGAGATATGAGATAATTATGAGATATGAGGTATGAGGTATGAGATATGATATATGCAATATTTTATCATAATGTATAACTACATATATGAAATGATATGATGTGCTATGAAATGAAATGAAAACGGAATGAATTCATATAGTCTGGAACGGCTACCTGCCTTGGTAGTTCTGCTTGAAGCTTTTCAGCCTTCTCTTGGTTCTCGTGCTGGCAGGAGAGACAAATATGCGACCACGTCAGCCACCACTTTGGGGCACAGTAAACTTAAGCCAGGCGTGCCAGCATACCTTCCAGTACACGGGTGGTCTCTTCAGTGCGCGCCAGCTCACTCTTGATGAATTTCAACTGCTCCTTCACCGTGGAAACTTCCGCACGACCAGTCACAAAATGATGCAACATGATGCAAGCCAGTCACAGAACCCGGCCGACTAGCGATCAAACTAGGCGAAAGTGACCACTTATTATGTGGATCATTGTTTGCCCGTCTCACAAGACCTGACAATGCCAAATTCCCTGCGAAGTAAAACGATGTAACACGTATTGTTTCTCCAGGGCCAGCTGATTTTGACCAATTCTGCATCTGCACTAGGACCATCAGGAGGCTCATTTTTTGAATGTGTTAAAGCCTCATGCCTTTTCCAGTTTCGCAGCTTTGCTTAGCGCGGAACCCAAAACTGCCCGACACCTCTTTTCCTGTGTGCTCGTTGTATTGTCTCAGTCTGGAGATCTGAACTCCGAAAGGCGAAAGGGATTTTGGCTCCGGCTGACATGTTTTGGTCAAGCCAAGTCAAGCCGCTGTTGCCTGGATGGTAAAGCGAAAGCGTGGGCCTCTGGAAAAAAGTTCTAGACACAGAAGCCGCCTTCGGTCGAAACATTCCTACTCTTCACATGTCTGACCTTTCTTCTTCGTTCCTCTCAAGTTATCTTCTGCAGGTTGTAAATGTTCAAAAGGCCAACCTGGATCATCAACACAGATTGTCATAGTTACGGATTGAACTGCTGCTAGGTGCTTGCAACCTCCTAGCTCAACGTCATGCCGCGAGTCACGCCACAAATGAAACCACTTCAAAGCAGCAGCAGCACTAGGCCTTCCTTCAACTGCTCCTGTCTGTCTGGCAAAGCTATTCGTCTGCTGGAAACCTAAGCTGGCACCGAAAGAATCCAAGAACAGCTAGGGGTGGACATCTGATCAAGAATTCTTCACTAACAAGAAAGAGATAATAACGCAGCCACCTATTGGACAAAAGGATCAAACAGGCTATATAAATTTCCGTTCTTGACATTTCTCAATGCCATTAGCTTTCCATTGAAGCATCTTTGGATTCCATTCTAAGGCCTGCTCTTTATCGATCTGTCCTCCTGTAAAACTGCAAAAGGGGTCAATCTGACACTACTGCACCAAAGTCATTTCAGGGTCTGTCTGCAGAGGTTTTGGTGTTCGAAACACAACAATGTCAGCGTCTGCAGACCGGCATCCCAAAAAAGGAGAAGATGTCTGCCGCCCTCATAAAGAGACTCCAGAAATAGGTTCCAAGAAAAGGCACAACTGCACCAGGGAACTGCTGCAGCATCCTCTTGCAAAGCGTTCTGGAACCTGCAAGGCCCTGAGGCCGCTCCGGCTGGAAATTATTCGAAAATGGACCCTAGCTGGTAGTAGCTGGAACAAAGAAGTGATACTGAGCAAATGCTATTTTGCCTGGACATCACCCTTCATCTTCCACACAGGCGCAAATGGGAGGACAGACATTGGTAACACTTCTGGAACCCAACATAAAGGCAAGAATCCCAAGCGGGGTATGCATTCATGGACTGATGCAGGACATGAAGCACAAATAAGCACAATAATCCCCAAGCACACTGCATTCCCTGCGCTGAAACTGCCGATCACAACACCATCACCACAACACCCGGACAGAACCTGAGACAGCACCTGCTGAGGTGCACCCACAGCACCCCAAGCAGCTGCATATAGTCAAAGCGTCAATTCCGTATCAATTCTTTGGACATCTTGGAACTAGGGGCTTCTATGGTAAGGCCATTATCCAAGGCAAGTCCAAACATTTGATGAACCTTTTACAGTTGTGGGAACGGGCAGTAATATCAATGCCCCTGCAGGCTGCGCGCATTTTCTGAGTGCCTGAACGCTTCAGCAAAGGCTTCGTAGCCTCTGACTTCCACAACTTGTTGCGCCAGTTCGGACCCCAAAGTCCTTGCGCACTTCTTCGTCAAGTACTTCTCAATCTCGCTACTTTCACAAGCAGCCACAAAGGGAGGGCCTTCTGCTGGAATATGGGGAAGGAGAGCAGTCAAAGGATGGTCATTTGCAGAGTGCTGTATCATCGTCTCGTACCATTGATCATATGGCACTTTTTTTGGTACATGCTGAAAAAGGCGAAACACTGTGGACAATGTGTAGGTGCCACATAAGTTGTAGGTGTCGAATATTCCGCTCTCAAACAGCGAGTACGCTGCTTTGCAAAATGCATCTACGTTGATACCGTCCATGAAGTCATCTTGCTGCCAAGCAAGGGAATCTCTCTTTATTGACTGTAAAAGCCGGACATATGCATCAGAGGGGTTGTGAGCTCCAGTGTTCGAGTGCCAAACAATCATGCCAGCTCGAACGACCACAGTCTGCTGATGAAGCTTTCGAATGAGGAGTTCTGACGCAGCTTTTGACACCATGTATGGGTTTGCACACTCCTCCAGCCAACCAAGACCAGGCGCCTCTTCTGGAAATGTGATACCACTGCCTATGAACAAAAGAGTCTTGAGCTTACTCTCTGCACAAAGCTTTGCGACGTTGACAAGACTGAGGACGTTTATTTCTCGCAAATCTGAGTACGCCGCATTCCAATTGACACACGCAGCACAATGAATTACAGCGTCAGCTAGCACACAACGAGAATAGTCTTCATCGTTCATGCCACACTGTGGTTTGGTGACGTCATGCCCCAACGACCGTGCAATGCTAATGACTTTGAGACCTTTCTTCAACAGGAGGTCTACAAAGCACGATCCAACGTGCCCGGTCGCTCCAGTCACCACTACTACTTTCCATGTCGCGGACTTCAAGCTCGGCCTGACGAGTTGCAGAGGTCTCCGGGCTTTCCATTGATTCCATTGATTCATGCAGAATTGGATGTCTGCCTCTGCAGCTCTTACCCCTAGTCCTGACACACCATCACTAGAGATGCATTTTATGTCCCGCAAGGTCAAACTTTGGGCAAGGAGATAGACTGGAATGTTCAAAATGGATGCTATTCGAGCAAAATGTACGGATGTCACACCCAAGTCTCGCAAAGTTCGGGATTCGTCGAAAGAGTCCATACCATACTTTGGATTGATGGCTGCGAGCAAGTCTGTGACCTTGTCGTAGTTTGCAAGATCATTGCAGATTCCTTGGGTTCCCGCTGTAAGCTTGCGGAGTGCATGTTGGTAGGTGGCCAAAACTCGATGTCGACAGAGCTTTAGTGAGGGCGTCAACATGCCATTCTGCACCGTAAATGGCTCCTCTGAGAAAATGCAGGGGACTGGCAGCTTTGCCAACTTCAGACTATCGCCCAATGCACAGACTACAGCAACTAGTGCACCATCAATCTCAAGCGTGCAAACTTGTTTAACAGAGGGTAATTCAACCTGCAAAGCTTGCAGTACTTGGATGTCCATAGACTCAAGCGATTCAAATTTACCATTTGAAAGCTTGACAATGCTGGAGACACGGCCAAGAATACGGATCTCTCCTTTCGCACTGTCGCCTACCCACTCGGCAATGTCACCAGTTCTGTAGTACCCATCATCTGTCATTGCTTCCTTGCAATGATCATCCAAGTAGTAGCCCTCGAAAACACTGCTGGTTGGGTTTTCCGGATCAAGGTAAATGCAAAGTTCACCCTGTGGCAAATGTATGCCCTGCTCAGGAATCTCTAGCAGTTTCACCTTTAAATCTTGGTTCACCTTGCCATCAAGAGCAATGGAGCCAATCTCTGTAGCTCCGTAGTGATTAAAGACTGCTATGTCACCACTTCCAAAAATTCCTCTCAAGAAATCGAAAAGCCCACCTTCACAAGGAGCTGTTCCTGTCGAAACTGTGTGAAGATTCCGAAGCAGCCTCTCCATTTTGCACTTCAAAGTTGCAAAGTCATTGATACCCCGACCGGTGAGATCACTTCGGATTTCTGCCCAAACAGCAGGCGGGGCAGCAATCTCTGTTGGAGAGAGTTTTTCAAGAGAATCTAAGAACTTAAGCTGTCCATCTGCCAGCGCCGTCTGGCCACCGCATGCTAGATTCCACCAAAGCTCAGTACGAGCTGCCGAATGAGCAAGTGATGTGAAATTCAGAGTTATACACAAATGATTGCTAAACTGGATAGTGTCCTTCACTGTTTCTAGCCAAGACGATCTTGTGCGTCTCACAAGCTTGGGATTTCCAACTGATCCAGAAGTTGCAAAAAGGGAAAATAGGACATCTTCATCACCTTTGTCCCAAAAATGATGGTCCCAAAACTCAAGATTCGTTTGCATTGTTGATGGCTCTGCTGGCAGTCTGTCCACAATTTTGCAGTTTTCTTCGCCAAGAACTGCCGACAAGGCATGAGCATGGTCTTTCCCCTGAGCAATCACAGAACATCTGCCCAAAAGAGCTGCTGCCAAATCGAAAGCGATAAGCTCAAGGCAATTCACAGAAAATTTATCATAATCGAATGCTGCTACCAGAAACTTAGCTTGGCAATGTTGCAGATACAGAATACAAGCAACGACATGTCTCTTCAATTCTGTGTATGACAACCAGTTCCACTCAACCAGACTACCACTTGGTATTCCCAAGCAGGGTCGGCTTTGATATGTCGCAAACAAGCTGACTAACAGTGAGCTCAGGCTGTCATCAGAAACGGAGTCCTCCAAATTCAGGACTAGTCGATCGTGTCCAAGATGTTCGCAGGTGTTTTCTTTGCTGATGTGCAGCCCACATTGCATGCAATAACAATCATTGCAAGTTTGCATAGTTGAAGATGTGGAAGTAGGTTAGTTTTTCAGGTGGTGCCTGGTGATAGTGGTGCTGATGCTGCTGGTGGTTGTTCTGCTGATGGTGGTGGTGCTCCGGCTGGTCACAACTCATGCACTTGCTAGTCGCTATCGTACAGGACCTATGTAGAAACTTCATTTGGGCTTACATTTTGGGGGAGTGACATTGCATGAACGAAGGAAATTTAGAAGGCAAACTTCCGACAATATGGACAGATGGAAAAGCCAAGACGGGAAGAGGCACAGAAGAGAGAAGCTCAGACAGGGAGAAAGTCTGAAGAGAGAAGATCAGAAAGAAGACCGTCAGAAGAGAGAAGATGCAGGTGCGCGAAAAGGTAGGAAAGTCGCGAAACACTGTGTTTTTCCAATGTTTTGTGGCTCCGGAGGTCGAAAAGTAGGCTGGCGGAGGCAGCTGGCCAGATGAAAGATGAAAAAGTGCACGCCGTTGTGGCGCCAAGCACATTTTGAAGCAAAAAGCTACAAAACACCTCGTGCTGGGAGCATTTTTGGAAGTTGAGATCGTCGAAAAAGTGCACAGCGCTGGCGCGAAGCACATTTGGAAGTCAAAAGTGTTAAAAACTGAGGGGTTCGGAGCACTTTTGGATGTTCAGACGTCGTTTTGTGTGGCAGGCGCAAGGGATTCTGCACCTGGTCAAAAGTGAGCTAAGCGTCTATGTCTTGTGGCATTTTCAAAAACGATGGCAGGCGCGGGATATGCAAAGATGCATTTTTCGCGGCAGCTGCAGTACAAGAGACATGTTAAGAGGTCAGGGCGTTGATTTCCTGAGAGGGGGTCATTTTGGAGCATCAAGTCTTCAGGTTTGCTAAAATGATCTTGCGTGACAGGCGCAGCACTTCGTATGACCTGGCCTCGCTTTTTCGTGCCAGGCGCAGTACTTGAGACAGATGAGGTGGAAAAATTGCAAAACGCATTGGTATGAGGCTGTCAGCTCCACACAACTTTCCATTTTTGAAAGAAGTCTCGCAGAATTGCTTCGTTTTTGATAGCGTTGGTTCTAAAAAACTAAGGAAGTCTCGCAGAATCCTACATTACACTAGACTACAGCTACCACTTCCACTACAACTACAACTACAACCATTACCACTACAACTACCACTGCAACTACATACAACCACTACCAGTACCACTACAACGACACTACAACTACAACTGCAACTACGCTACATTGCACTACAACTACACTACACTAGACTACAACTACCACTACCGCTACCACTACCACCAAAAGCAAACCACAACTACAACTGCAACTACACTACAACTACAACTACACTACCACTACAACTACAACTACACTACCACTACAACTACAACTACACTACCACTACAACTACAACTACAACTGCAACTACAACTACAACTACAACTACACTGCAACTACAGTACAACTACACTACACACTACACAGCACTGCGCTACACTGCAACCACATTACACTACAACTACACCACAACTACACTGCGCTGCCTCCAACCACTGTTCGATTCATCAGCAAGTTCGCTCTGCCATCCATGCATCATAGCAACCGACCTCTCCTGTAGGTTTCCTATCTTTGAAACTTCCGCCACCGCCTTGTGCGGTACTACTGGGAAATATAAAGAAAGCTACATTCGCTCAGCATTTGTGCCACATGCAAGGGGCCTATCCGGAACCACTCCACCTCTTTGTGGCCTTCTCATGCAAATGGCCATATGAAAAACTAAAGAGATTTGCCTGTCCCTAGCAACTTCACCATTCACTTCGGAACCTCGTCTTGATCTTTCGAAATTAAAGCAAAAGAAGCATTCAGAATTCCAATCAATGACAAATTTGATGATGGACTACATCAAGTCTGCTTGATATACGATGATTGCGAACCAACATGGCCACGGAAGCACACAGCAGGAGTGTGGGAACTTATCCAAGAGTTCCAAAAAAGAAATGTCACACAACTGCTAGTAGCTGCTAGTGCTAGTTTGTGTACTAGAATTTTGAGGTGATGAACCAACAGCCCACCGATGCACGTGGCATTTTCAAAATCCAAGTGCCCTGTTACCCGATGTTACCACCTTGTGTCCAGTGTTTGGCAACAGAGCAAAGTCTGAAAGCGGCTGCCTTGTCCATGTGGCCCAAAGCACCAGTACGAGCTGCTCATGCCTCAAGCAAATTCCGACGCATGACAAGACTGGCCTTGCACTACTGAGCAGGCTAAAACTTACAAAAACACGCTGATCGTACCTTGTTTGTAAATCTCCGTAAGGAACATTCGTTCGGGAAGTTTTGAAAGAACTTTTCTGGTGGCTCGGTCGGGTTGAAAACGCGCACTTTTCTCTGCGCAATTGTCATAGGCACGGCGTGCTTTGGTGCATTTTTCTCCACGTATGTTAGTGTTTCGTGGGGTTTGGGGTTGGCGGGGTGGAACAACGTCCCTTGGCATCTTCACTTATGTGATGCTGGGTTACTTTCATGCTGACGTTATGGATGGGGTGGGTTGGGGGGGGTGTAACAACATCCCTTGGCATCTTCACTTATGTGATGCTCGGTTACTTTCATGCTGACGTTATGGATGGGGTGGGTTGGGGGGGTGTAATAACGTCCCTTGTCACTTTCACTTACGTGATGCTCGGTTACTTTCATGCTACGTTATGGATGGGGTGGGTTGGGGGGTGTAATAGCGTCCCTTGTCACCTTCCTTATGTACCTTTAAACTACGTCATAAGTTCTAATTTTCAACTACGTCATGAGTTCCTGTTGAGATACATGTGGCAAGAAACAAGCTGAATGAAACATGTTGGCTCATTGTTTGATGACGGCCGGCGCGCGTTTACGACCCAACCAAGCGTTGCTGGTTGGTTTGGAAGCCTTGAACATTTGAATCATTTCACTTGAGTTGTTTCAACTAAGTTGTCTCATTACTGTATTGCATTCTCAAATCCAGAGTCTTCTGCATGTTCTCGCCTTTGCAAGCCATCAAATACAATACCGGACTGTGGGGGCAATCTCCCAAATTTTTGACGTGATTCTGTTTCTTCCAACTTAGCCTGAGGCATGCTTCTTTCGGCTCCGCTGCAAATAGCCACTTCTCATCTCGTTGAATTTCATTTCTTTTTTGTCGAAGTTCCGAAAGTCGGACAATGAATCTACCCTGGAACCTCAAAAGGATCAACAATCTCAGTCGAGGCTTTTTGCAGGTCTGTTGCTGAATTGGATGATAAGACCCAAATACTCAACACAAATGTTGCCCCACCTTCGTCCAAAAATGCTGCTAACCCAAACATTCATTCATGTTTTTCTGGCAATATGTTGAAATATCATGATATGGCATCGTCATAGATTTGGCCCCCCCCCCAAAACATCCCACCTGCACTCAGCACAAAATATTTTTACCAACCACTTCCCATCAGAAACTTGAAGCTGCTACATCCTACGACAAGCCAAGCGACACAAACTGCCAAACTGCAGAACCAATTTGGTAGCAATGACTCATGCAATACCATCCACGCCAGCCGGTCGGGCACACTCCTTAGTTGGGAAGGGGAAGCGACGTCAAGCACAGCCAGAGGGCAAAATCAAGTTTCATGCGAAAAATGAATCAAAACCTGTGATATTTCAGCATCTGTGGTGTGGTCAGGACATCATCTGGGTTCACAGATTTGAGTCATTGGCGCACACATACACCCTCCTCAAACAATCTCTTCTGCGCCGACATGTTAGACTCATTAACACCCACATCACTATAAATTGCATGCATGCATGCATGTATGTCTGTGTGTGTATGTATGTGTATGTATGTGTATGTGGGTGTATGCCTGTATGTCTGTCTGCCTGCCTGCCTGTCTACCCGTCTTCCTGTCTGCCCTGCCTCCCTGCCTGCCTTGCTGTCTTGCTGTATGCATGTATGCATGTATGTTTGTATGTATGTTGGTATTTACATTTGTATGGTTGTATGTTTGTATGTTTGTATGTTTGTACGTTTGTACGTTTGTACGTTTGTACGTTTGTACGTTTGTACGTGTGTACGTTTGTACGTGTGTACGTTTGTACGTGTGTACGTGTGTGTGTGTGTGTGTACGTGTGTGTGTGTGTGTGTACGCGTGTGTGTGTACGTGTGTGTGTGTGTGTACGTGTGTGTGTGTGTGTACGTGTGTGTGTGTACGTGTGTGTGTGTGTACGTGTGTGTGTGTGTACGTGTGTGTGTGTGTGTACGTGTGTGTGTGTGTTGTGTGTGTTGTGTGTGTTGTGTGTTGTGTGTCGTGTGTTGTGTGTTGTGTGTCGTGTGTTGTGTGTTTGTGTTGTGTTGTGTGTTGTGTTGTGTGTTGTGTTGTGTGTTGTGTTGTGTGTTGTGTTGTGTGTTGTGTTGTGTGTTGTGTTGTGTGTTGTGTTGTGTTGTGTGGTGTTGTGTGTTGTGTTGTGTGTTGTGTTGTGTGTTGTGTTGTGTGTTGTGTTGTGTTGTGTGTTGTGTTGTGTTGTGTGTTGTGTTGTGTGTTGTGTTGCGTTGCGTTGCGTTGCATTGCGTTGCGTTGCGTTGTGTGTGTGTGTATGCGTGTATGTGCGTGCATGTATGTGTGTGTGTATACGCGTGTACGTGTGTGCGTACATGTGTGTACGCGTACGTGTGTGTGTGTGTGTGCGTGCACGTATGTAGGTATGAATGTGTGAATGTACAAATGCATTGATGAATGCATAAATGCACAAATGTATGAATGTATGCATGTATGCATGCATGTAAGTATGTATGTACATATGAATGAATGTACGTACGTACGTAGGTAGGTATGTAGGTATGTGGCTATGTAGGTAGGTAGGTATGTATATATGATATATGATGATATATCTGGGTGTCATATCCTACAGGATGGGGATTGGTGGGATGGGGCAAAAGGTTGAATTCCACGTCCATTCGGACTTGACACTTCTGGTTCAACTTGTTGCATCCTAATTCATGCACACTCTGGCAGCAATGAACTGCAACCAAACACACAAACGCACACAGCAACTATGTATCACACATGCTGGGATGGAGCAATTGTTCACACTTCCATGTCCATTCGCACGCGCTGGGTTCAACTTGAAATCTAATGCCTGCACACTTCAAGCGACACACAATGAACCGAGCAGAATATCTCAGACAAGCTGTCGTTTCTGTGAAAGATTTGGCCACAGATTTGTGAAGGGATACAGTTTCATGGACAAAGAACTGAGAAAACGGCTTAGCAAAGACAAGCAAAGGAGGGCTGCAGCGTGATGACAACAAGGATTCTGTGAACGCAACCAGGACAACAAAGCAGCAACAGAGAAGGACCGCGCTCTAAAAATGCTCAAATCTGACATGTGTAAACAGAAACGTGGGCACTGAGGTGGTACTTGTCCTGTGGTGGTGTACACGTCCACATGTGTATGCATATATACATTTTTGTAGTGTAGAATAAAAAATTATATGATGTGTAGTATATGTTTGAGCTATTGTATATTTAAAATTGTAGATATAGCCTGCCAAGTGGGATTTGCTGATTGCTGGAACATGCCTCATCCACCTAGCATGAAGTGGTGAGATGGGAATAAGTGGGGTGGGCGGCGCGATATCAGTGAGTGCACGTTGCCATGCACTTTAAGAGCGCAACATCAAAGCAAAAATTGAAGCATCTACAGTAAGGCGGCAATTCCGGAACACAAAAAGGCTTGGAATGTTTTCCGGCAAGCCACCAACACATGGGTAAGTGCTGTACGGAATGCGATTCTAAAGGACATGAATCAAGACTCTCTCTACCTTGCATATCTGGGAAATACTGAAGAGGGCCCTTTGGGTCAGCAAGTTCCCACTCACCCAAGTTATCACCGAGTCAGAGTTTTCAAATCGGTCCTCAGGCAGCTTTTGATTTGGCACTAAGTCTTGTCGCATGTTTATGTCGTTCCGTCAATGTCCTAGGCACCCTGCACCTTCTGGATGAGAGCTGAGTGTTGTCGGCAGCGTTGCTGTCTTTTCAAACATGATAGGTTTCAAAGCTGCTCGAATGGGAGTTCTCAACACAAACAGGGCTCCTGACGACAGTTTGTGTCACCCTAATCTCTTCCCATACTGCCTCCATTCAATTAGTGGCCAGATTCCGGGTTGGTGTTGGCTTCATTGATTGGGTTCTGTTCTTGAAACTCTCTCTTAATGCAATTGCTTGGAGTCTGTTAGTTTCCTCGGCGAATTGTTTGGAGCTTAGGTGTTGCAGGCTATATAGTGCTGGCTGCAAAATCACACCAATGTTGCTTGCAAACATGGATTCAACTTAGTGGGAAAGCGTTCGCCTTCTGATCATTCAGGTAGCTTCATTGTGTTGCCAAACATTACCTGCTGTCAATCCCTCTTATTGCGCTACTTTCATTGATCTTGTGGTTGGCTTGTGAGAGTCCTGCTTGAACAAAAAATACGCGTTGCTCTAGCACTGGCAGCATTCCACCCTATGTGGAACGATTTGAAATGATGTAGAACTCTGTAGAACGTATAAAACCAGGTTTGTCCATTTTGGAGCCTTGAAATGTGATTTGCGAGCATTGCTCTAGAAACCAGACAACTTTGATGTGACAGCAACAAATCAGGGGTTGATGAGAGAAGTTGCCTCGACGTCTCAAACAAGTTCTGCAATAGTTCGAATCATTTCATGCTGCATCGAGGCTCGTTCATCTAGGGCTGAGGTCCAAGGATCTTGAGTTTGCCTCTGTGACCACTGAAGATTCCACCCGAAGAGGATTGAACACATCTGAACACATCCAGTTCTTGCATCACACGCCTTGAAGAACTCCTCCAGCTCCATTAGGAATTCTGAGCACTCCCACCTTTCTTCCTCACACAGGCAGCAAATGAATGTAGGAGATGTACCTAAGCCTCTGCAAACAGGGCTCTGTCGTATGCGCATATGCATATACCTTTGCATGTATGTAGAGGTACATACGCATACGTACAGTAAAGGGGTGTACGTGCGTCGCTCTGGCAATGCTTCTTCTACAGTTTCTGTCTGGGATCTTAGGCTGCAAACTTGGGGTGAGCCCTTCGAAGAAAATGTTCTATTTTATTCTATTGTAGTGTGATTTGTCCTCGACCAATCGTTTCAGAAGTGTGGAAATAACCTCCCCGCATGATGTTCACTACAAAGTGATCCTGATTCCAACAATATGTGCCACGCCTGGGTATTGTTGTGTGAGCAAAGCGACCTTTGATTTCTGTTCTGAATCGGTGTGGTCTAGGATGCAAGTGGATGTGCAGTGCAAATGTGGATGACAGTTGAATTTAAAGTAGGCTCTGTAATCCCAACACAAGTATTGAGTGAACATTCCTCAGATCCTTGCTAGGCCAGGCTTTGAGACACTTTGAGACTTTGAGTTTACCATAAAATGTTTTCCGCTCGCACCTGGCATGGCGCAGTCACAGCGCATCCACATCTTTTGATCTCGACCACGCACCGCGACATGATGCAAACAGATTGCCCCATGTTGTGCCCCACGCTCTCAAATAGGCCAAGCGTGATTGCAAGATAGTGCAAGTGTATGCAAGTATGAGCTCGGATAGTTCATGGCTTGGTAGTTGACACTTTACTTCCAAATTATTCCAAGTTGACATTTGCAAAAGCTGGTTGAGCCGAGGCGGTGCATCGCTCCCCTTGTGGCCCGCAAGTCAACCCCAACAAGATTGCATTGTGAGCGGCTCCATGCGGCGATAGAAACAAATCCACTAGTTCTCCCCCAATGGTCAGCGCATTCTCCCAGAATTGTCAGCGGCTCGACGTCTACTGATCTGTGCTGTCACAATGCAAATTTCATGCGGTTGCACCTGCAGTTCCCTGATGTTTGGCGGCGTGCGCTGGCCATCCAAGTCTCCGTCCAACTGCGCCTCAAAACAGTTCGTTTGTTTGACCGAAAACCTGTAAGTTAAAAGCGCTTCGTTTGTTTCCTTTGTTTGCCGCTGCTGCAGCTATTGCAACTACTGCAGCTGCTGCAGCTCCTTTGCACGTTACTCTGCACGTTGCTTTGCACCTTTTGTGAAACATATCTGGAACATTCTGGATACCTGTTTCACCACGTTTCACCTACAGTATGCAGAGCGGGCGTGACCAGTGCCTGGCGACCAGACTCCCACTGAGAAATTCCGACCTGGCAAGCCACATCTGCAGGCTGCGGGCATACCCGCACAGCTGGCGCCGGTCTGCTTTAATGCAAAACGACTATTCCAAGGATCCAACGCAACCAAAAAGCCGCGACCTTTTTCACACTTCATCTACACTCATTCTGTGAATCTTCTTAGGACATTCTGATACTGGCATTTTGTTGGAAATAGACAGCACCGCAGAGCCTCTAGAAGGGAACGAACCGAGAAAAGTGGAAGAAATGAAGGGATAAATGCAGCAAACAATGCATGAAGGCATAAAGAAAGAACGGAAACCAAGGAATGAAGGAATGTCTGCGACCCAGGCTGTAGCCATTTCACTACCTTGCTTCTTCTTCTTCTTCTTGCAGCAGCATGTGAGCTGTGCTGCTCTAGAGCAGTTGAGAGGTAGAGCTAACAGGAACACAGCAAAAAGACAAAACGCGGTAAGTGTACCATTGAAGATTGAAGCCAGCGCCAAGGTGGAGGAGTAGGAGGATAAGGACTTCAGGCTGATAAGATGATGCAGGGTTTCATGTAGTGAAAGAGGTACGGAGACAGGGGAGAGGAGTTGCTGCCCACAAACCAACCAAGAAAGGCCTGTGCATGGCTCTTCTGCACCATCTGGTTCTTCGTTTCCTTAGCAAGAAACGTGGCCTACTGGAAATACTAAGTAGCTACTGTAAGTGATCCGAGTAGCCCCCTCTCGATGCAAAACTGGACAGCGTGTTGAAAAAATGGCCTTCCTGGTGAGTTTCAATCATTTGCAGTGACACCTGGTATTCTCCCAGAGTGCCTCTCAGCCCCCCGCATGGGCCAAGTCAATGAGACGTCGCTTGATTCGCACCCTCTCCTGACAAAGCCAAGTCTGTAAACCCCACACACGCGCCGGAGTTTCCATTGAAAAGCAAGACAATTTGTTGTGTTTGTCCCATGCAATCGTTACGGTTTGCCCTGGATTCACATAGACATAGGTAAACCCAATGCCATAATTTCCAAGAGCTTGGAAAGCTTGCCTCAAAGTTCTGCATCAGCTCGTGCTTCCTGGGAGAGACTTGACTAGGCAGTACTAGAGCAAAAGGAGAAAAGAAAGAAAAAAGACTTCGCCATCCTTTGATTTGGAGCGCTCAATGGTATCAAAGCTGTGGGGCTGCAGCTGCAAGATATGCCAAGTTGTCAAGGACACCAACACAATTTCACACATGATCAACAAAATATATATATATATACTACTTAAATTGTCCCACTATCCTATCACACTGGCATGTTGGGGTGCGAGTCCATCTACACGTTCCTGAGCGACACGAGCACAGGAACAGCAAAAGAAAAATGTACAGGCTAGATCTGGGTGAAAACCATCTTGCTGCAGCAAGGTACTCACAAATTAAAGAGATGTAAAGAGCTTGTCTGTAAAGGCTAGACTGCAGCTCAGCATGTTCGAAGCGCCGGCTTAGAGGTCATGGGCCAGGAGACCAGCACAAAACCAAAACCAGGAGGGCTCGAGGGGAGACAGCTGAAAGGACCACAAAGTGCCCTGGGTCCAGCAGAAAGATACATGGCATCATCTTACTGGTGCCTTGAAGATGCTAGAGATTCCCCGCAGGGGCATGGTGACATCAACATAGAGCTGCATGTCTTCAGCTTAAAACGAGCTGAACGTGCTGGATGGAGATTCTGCCGCATGGATGCAGATGTTGTGTGCTGGATGAATATCTGACAGCTCATTGGGTTTGCACAGAGTGCAGGTGCTTTGAGCACGCTTCCACAAATTACTTTTTTACTGGATTCCAGGATGCCTGTTTTGCGTTCAGGCCACTCATCACCAGCACTAGGCTAAATGGCTAAATGCATAACGGAAAGACTACGGAAAGATTGAAAGAATTTGTTTCAGATCAGACTTTGTTGATGCCAACTGCACTGATGCGCCAGGCTGGGTGCCGCTCCATTTCACACTCTGCGTGGTATCCAGTTCTTCCTCTCCCAAGTCAGGAGGTGCCTCGGGCACTGCCAGCTTGGCCTGCGCATGTCAGGATTAGGTCAGAAGCCCCAAAAAGAAGATGAAAAACGATGAAAAACGAGCAATTCTTCACCACTGCAATCTTTTTAACAAACTTAGTGAAGCCACAGGGAAAGAGATGGAAAGAGTCAAGTGAAAAATTTGCATGTAGCTCCATACTACAAACATATGAAAAGAGCGCGTTTTCTTTCTAAGAGTGACATCCTGCCTTCAATTCTTGAATCTCACTCCTGAGGTCCTTAATGATCTCCGTGTACTTTGACACGTGATAGTTCACTTGTGCGACCTTAGAGCACGGATCTTGCATGAACATCTTGGAATTGCCGAACACTCCAAAAAAATGACACATGATACCAAGGACAAAAATGACATTGTCAATGACATTGTCCAGTGTTCACCAGAGCTTTCAACAGAGCTTTCAAGGATCATGCATTGCGCACAGCCTTTGTCTTGATGTTCTTGGCTCTGTTGGCATATTTCCTGCAGGAGTCGGATGTCAATTCCTGTCCGACGAAAGTTGCTGAAGACGCTCACACTCCATTTCTTGCCAAGAAGCAAAGTATTGTGAGTGTCTTCGTAGTTGATATGGCACGGACTTACATTGGCAATCCTTGAGTCTCAAAGAATGCAATACATGTTGCAGCTTGAAAGCAAATCCACTCTATAACTAAAGTCACCTAGTTTTCAGTACCTGGACTGGTATGTGGCTGTAGAACCCTACGTGCCTCCTCAGCAATTTCCAAAGCATGAAATGAAAATTGCTAGGAGCATGAAATTTCAAAAGGATGCCAAGGGTCATCACTGTGCGGCAGTTTCCACCGAGCGAATCCTTCAACAACCTTGTCATCTTGGAGTCTCCTAAGAGCGAAAACGCGGCGCGTGACTGTATCCCTGCGTCTTAATTGAAGATTAATTGCCAAAGTATTTGAGGTTCAGCTCAACAAGTCTGACCCAACTGTTTCAGCATTGGCAGACTAGAATTGTGACTTCATGCGAAGGCTCGGTAGGGTACAAAAGCGACTGCGGAACTCAAAGCAGTGATGCAGTTGCCCAGGGCGAGTAATGATCGATTGATGTTAGCTCCCTCAATCATTCGCATACCTCCAGCTGAAAATGAAAGGCGCGAGAGAACAACATCTTGCGAAGACCGTTGGTACCTTCATACACTTCAAACAAGTTCAAACCATGTGAAGCTCCAACCTGCCTTTGTTGTTGGTCTGGGAGGCTCGCTCAGAGCCTGTGAAGTGTCACAAAGACATACAAAGACTGTATGTCAAAGACTATCAAACACCATGCCATTAACTGCCATTAACATCATCAAAAATGGCAATGATGCAATTGAAATGATTATATAATTCTTTGAACTTTCATAGGGAGAATCCACAAGAAATCAGACTCGTTTTTTTTCGCTTGCGCCTGCCAAATCAATCATGGACAACTTGCCCAAATTCACATGGGCCACGATGTCTGCTGTCCGGTCTCGTTGATGCACCATGACCTCCGCAGTACCAAATCAGCAGAAATCCGCGAGGCTGTGACGGCTGTGACGGCTGTGACGACTGTGACGGCTGTGACGGCTGTGATCCCCAGAATGCACAAATTACACTGCTGATCAAGATCATCAATTCACGCTGGAGCATGTGAACGTTGCAACAGCATTGAAGATCATTTCCATGAGGGACAGCAACAGTACATTGATATTTGTACATTGATATTTGTACAGTGGTACTGCAGATTGTATGCATGGAACTCAAATCACGAATTGTGTAGTCACAGCCAAGTTCGCACAAGTCCAGCCTGAAGGACAGCATGGCTTCTGGAGCTTGTAACCTTTTATGCGGCAAACAAAGAGAATCTATCAATATGCGCGAAAGGTCGTTGGGCCTGTGACTAGAAATCACCTCCTTGGGTTGAACCTGCTGTTTTCGATCCTAAAAGAAATTAAGACGGATGCTCAATGTTTGCTTAAAGCGGGAAAGAAGGTTTCTGTAATCAAACTCTGGGTTTTGACGCAATGCATGCATGCAAGTGCCTCAAGTGCGCACAAAAATCCGCGAGGAGAAAGTTCTATCAACTCTGCGAGCATTTTTGCAGGTGACGACAGTGATATCATTATGTCATATTCCTCATGTTTTGAAGTAGAAAACTGTGGCAAACTTGGATGGCTACAAGGCTCAAAGGTCAGGCTTTCTCGTGATCAGATGTCTCAAAATACCTCAAACATTCTGAAAACAAGAAGCGTTGGCTCCTGTAGCCTCCGTGGTTCTGTTCTTGTTGCCCTGATGCAGCAAAGCCATAATCTCCTGTGCAGAGTATTTCATAGCGCCACAACAGAATTGCTCAGGAATGGCATACAAACGAGGCCACAATTATATATATATATATATGTATATATATATATACATAGAGTATACACTTGCATACAGTTCTTTGAGCTTTTCCAAGCACCAAGTGCTCCATGAACAGCGATGACAAGACTAAGTCGTATCATCAAGTTAGTTTCTCAGCTCTCAAACTCTGGCACACCGCAAAAGCATGCTGCAAACCAGCTCCTCTGCACTCTCCAGCCCACCTACTTCACTGATTCCTGCACTAGCGAAGTGCTTTCAACCACCAAAACAATGAGCACAAGTTAAATCTGTTTAGATTTGCCTTCTCGGACAGTTGGAAATTTGGCATGTCAACATTCTCATGAAGTGGCGCAAAACATATATTGACATCTCTCCAGAGTCTCAGATGTGTGCCACTTTGACATGTTTTGACATGTTTTGACATGCTCAAAAAAGTTAGCGGGCCCAACTTTCCCCATTTTCGCCGACTTCGCCAGCCTGCAACACACATACCTTTCACAGGATCTTCACGAATGTCCAAGAAATCGCTGTCGGGTCGCAGCAGATCTCTCACCTGTCAAAATCTGTCAAAGAATTCAAACTATCGGAGACTTCAGGCTCCGGGCAAAAGGTTCCTGCAAAGCGATGCAGTGTTCATTCCAAACATTGCCATTGAGTGGCGTTTTCGTTGTACACTTCCAAGAATGAACATTTGATCCTCAGATTCACCACTTTGAGAGGCATTCCAGAAAAAAGGAATTCAAGTTGCTTGAAGAACAGGCATTCACTTCAAATTTGTCTTGCTGCTACTAACAAGTGTGGCACAAAGACGGTCTTTGCACGTGTTTTTCATGAAATAGAACGTTATAATGTCTTCCAGTGGGTTCAGTCAATTTGGCCAAGTTTCTCAAAATGAAGACTGCTTTTTTGGTTGGCAACCTCGCTGAATAGGTCTCGTAAGGTCAGCAACATTATCCCGGGTTCGCCGGGGTAACCAAGCATTGTGTGCGTCTTGCCAGCACTTGTGGCTCCGTAGGCGAAGACGGTCGCATTGAAACCCTGAATGACCTCAGCAAACATCAAATCTTCATGCTACTTGCTGCTAATTTGCGATCCAAGGCTGACTGAAAGCTCAGATCGCAACGCTCGGAATCAAGAAGCGAGTTGTTCGCTCATAGACCTTCAATTACGGAAGAAATTTGACGCAAGAGAGAGAGAGAGAGAGAGAATGCAAGAGACTTTCGCACTGTCACAACCTCTTGATGTAATCGATTCAGATCATTCCTGCTTCAATCCCTTTGTCCAATCTTTGTCACCCTTGCCAGCCCACGCTGTACCTCTAAATTCTGAGCAGTTTCTTCCAAGGCTTGATCAAAGTGGTACCGACGCTCTTTTGATTTGTTCAGACCTCGGCATCTTTAACATGTCAATTGCCATGCCAAAGGCACCATTTATCTTATTCCTTCTAGACAAAGGGTGTCAAAACCAGGTCCACAGAGTTTGACACCGCGATGTCTGGGATTGACAGTTCTATCATGTTCTGCTTCAATGTAGATACATACATACATACATACATACATACATACATACATACATACATAAATACATACATACATACATACATACATACATACATCTATGCTTGCATGCATGCATGCATGCATGCATACATCCATACATGCATGCATGCATACATACATACATACATACATCCATACATACATACATCCATACATCCATACATCCATACATACATCACATCCATTACATGCATCACATCCATTACATGCATCAAATACATCACATACATCACATACATCACATACATCCATACATCACATACATCACATACAGCACATACAACACATACATCACATACATCACATACATCACATACATCACATACATCACAGACATCACAAACATCACAAACATCACATACATCACATACATCTCATACATCACATACATCACATACATCACCTACATCACATACATCACCTACATCACCTACATCACATACATCACATACATCACATACATCACATACATCACATACATCACATACATCACATACATCACACAAATCACATACATCACATACATCATATGACATCACATGACATCACATGACCTCACATGACATCACATGACATCACATGACATCACATGACATCACATGACATCACATGACATCACATGACATTACATGACATCACATGACATCACATGACATCACATGACATCACATGACATCACATGACATCACATGACATCACATGACATCACATGACATCACATGACATCACATGACATCACATGACATCACATGACATCACATGACATCACATGA
>BGPT01000758.1:164213-192023 GCA_003297045.1 Symbiodinium sp. clade C Y103
CAGCCAGCCGGTTCTGCTGCAGCGCCCAGTGGATCACCTGAAAGTCCGAGGCCATCAGGTGGACCGGAAGCTTCAGCTGCGATGGTGCCAGGCAATCTTTAGGCAGGCAGACAGCGCGCGTAGTGCTAGTGACATGGGGTTGCCCCTGGACATTTCCAAACACTTTCAACCAACGCAGCAAAAACCCATGCTTGCGGGTCCGAGATGTTTGTTGTACAATTACAAAGTTCAGAACCGTAACGTGCTTCGGCCATTCAATGGAGAGCTAGTTTGTTGTGATGTACCGGGTGCGTCGTGATATTCATGGGGTGACTAAAAAGCATTTTGCACGGTTGCCTCCATTGAAGGGCCGTTTGCACGTTATCTTCCGAAGTTTTGCGTTCATACCTGACAAGGGCTTCGCTTGGCATTGAATGCGGGTGAAAAAATAATTGATCTTTGGGCCTGTCCCGGCTTCACTAATCGCGCCAAACATATGGGAAGGGAACGGAGCTTAGATTCATTGATACCGACCTCGCTTTAGTTGGATTGTGGGTTTACAAATGCGGCAGAATATTTTTTTTGCTTTTATTACTTCTTGCTGATTGCGGTCAAAACTTGCACCTCCAGAGAAACGCTTCGTGCAAGAGCCAATGTAATGGAAGCTTCAAGAATGACATCTTGCTCCACTTCAGGGCTCCAAAACAACGTCGAAAAAACACGCAAAGACAAGGTACGCCAGAAGCGACCCCCATGTTTCCACCCAAGCGGGGGCTGCACAGGATCGAATCAGCTGTCTTGACATTGATGATTGCCAATCGATTGAAACTTCCTGAACAAAATGATCCCAAACCAAGAAAAGAGTCACAACGGCTAGCCCCATTTTGAGGTCCAAAATCTGGACCCCAAAATGGCGGCCCCACAGGGAACCCACTTTGAAATTTTTCTTTCTCGGTCAATTTATGTCTCCTGATTTTGGACCCAAAATGGGGCTAGCTGTTGCATCTAATTTCTTGTTTAGAAACAATTTTATTCAGCAAATCTCAATCTTCTGAATTCATCATGAATGTGAAGACGCCTGCAATCCAAGCTTGGGTGGACACCATGGTCGCTTCTAGCGTGCCTTGTCTTTGCTTGTTTTTTTTTTGAACCTCATTTTAGGGACCTGGACACAAGGCGCGTTTTGTTTCTGACTTGTTGAACCTTGAAGCATTTGCCTGAAACATATTTTTTTTCTGCGTCTATCAACACTGCACCCACAGTCCCCCGGACCCCCTCTTTGCCAGTTCCCCGACCCCGTCTGTGCAATGTTGTTTGGTATGCTCTGATACGTTTCTTCGTGGGATTGGAATCTGGATCTCCTACAGGCCTTATATCCCTTACATTAATGGAACACTGAGCAACAACCAACAACACTTCAGTGGCCAAGCGCCAAGTTATAGTTTCAACTAATTCTCCAGCTAGTTGCAAAAAGAGTGTAATTGTCAAATTTCGTGCAGACGCAGCACTTATGGGCAAATTTTCGTGGCAGGTACAAGCACATTTTGGATCGTAACGTGCTGTTTTCTTGCGGAGCGGTGCACATTTTGGAGTGATGTGCGTCGATGTGTGGCGTAGCATTTTGGATCGCAACGTGGTGTTTTCTTGTGGTGCAGTGCGCATTTTGGGCCTTGCGCCTAAAGAAAAATGCATCAACCTTTCCTGGTCTATGCGCAAACGGTTGCGCAACAAGCAGCAAAGTCTGCTGCCAGTACAGTTGCGCTGGTGCCAAGCAAGGTTCAGCCACCGGTTCCGCTACAGCGCCCAGTGGATCACCTGAAAGTCGAGGCCATCAGGTGGACCGGAAGCTTCAGCTGCGATGGTGCCAGACAATCTTCAGACAGCCAGACTGCGTGAGTAGTGCCAGTGACACGGGGTTCTCTCGGACATTTCAATGCAGGAAAAACCCATGCTTGCTGGCTGGAGATGTTTGTACAAAGTTCAGAACCATAACGCTTCAGCTATTCAATGGAGAGCCAGATTGTTGTGATGAACCGGGTGCGTGATACTCATGGGGAACTAAAAAGCAAGGTGTTTCGTAAGATCCTCCGTTTCCGTTTTGCTGTAAAAGCTGATGGAGTTTCACCCAACCATGCTTTAACTTCAGGAAGAAAGAGGGAAGAAGGGAGAAATTTTACGATCGACCGCGTGAACTCCAGAAAAAAATTGTATGCACGAGCTCTATGCGGCTGACAGTCAAGCAGTGCTTGTTCTTTCCACCATAAGGAAAAGTCCGAAGTTGAGGTCAGTCAAAAGCACAACTTTTGCTCGCGAAGAGCCTCGAGAGAAGGAGGACAGTCAAAATGAACTTTTGCTCGCGAAGGGCTTATGAAGGAGGACGCTCAAAAAAATAGAACTTTTGCGCTGCAGGAAGACATGGCTCATGGCTCGCGCAGTCTCAAGACTTGAAGGAATATAGACAATGCCATTGTGACTATCGAGGTTCGAATTCAAGGCGACCTTGACCAGGGAGGAGGAAATACTCGCTCATAAATCTGTTCGAAAAATGACTGGTAAGGATGGATGGTGAGCGAAGCTGCTGTCCCACAAAGTGGATCAGATTCTGCAAAAAATTTAACTTCGGACTTTTACTCGCGGAATAAATAGAAGAGCATCGCTTGAGTGTCAGCCGTATAGAGTTCTTGATTTGATTTAGTGGTTTTATTTTTCTGGGAGTTTATGGTGCGCGTGCGGCTACAATAAAGTTTCTTCCCCTCTTTCCTCTTTCCATGTGAAGTTGAAAGATTTTTGTTGCGAAGAGTTTGAAACTGTCCTGCTGTTTACTGTTGTCAGTGATGTTAGATTGTTTGCGAATTTGGTTGATGGAAAGATGAGGTTTCCCGGAACGCGCGGCGTCCCAGAACCAGCAGTGGATTGGATTCTTTCCTCTCGGTATCTAGGCCGTTCTGCTGCTTTGCACACTCCTACTCAGACTGTTCGGTATGTGAGTGTTCTTTATTCGATATGCTAACAAGTCTGCGAGGGTATTATGTTTCGGACTTTCTCTCCATGCATCCAAGAAAAAGTATTTGGATAGCGCCCAGACTTCCATATTCGTCGTTGGCCTTGAATTATGAAATGTATTTAGAGACTACATGTTTCAAATTCCATCCAGACGCTTCTGGGGAGAACATTGCCGCTCTGGGAGTTTACATCTATGTGTGGACCGGGATTCTACTGATGCTGTTATCAAGAAGTACAAAGAATGGCACATATGACGATCGAGGCCAATTGAGAGGCTTCCTCCCGCATCTTTGAAGCGGGAGACATTGTGCTGGATAGAGGACTGTGGAAGCTTGTTGGATGTTTACGTGCTTTGGACAGCGCTGCATGTTCGACGCGACTGGACTTTGTCAATGGTTTAATACATGGCTCGGTTCAGGATGATATTCCATATGTCTTTGGCGGCACACTCATGCTCCTCATCGCTTCTATTACGTCGTGAAGGTACTCTGAGAGCCGGGCGTGGTCTCGTTTCAGTTTTGTAGATACTTTGTTTTACTTATTTCATTCTCTTGTCTAGTGACACAGGCCGTGAGCCAGCGTGCGCTACTTCCGAGCAAAAAAACCAGACGCTTCTGGGGAGAGGACCCATTCAGGCCACCGGTTACCATCAAGTGCATAGCCCCAGACCAGCCGAATGTCTTCGGACCCTGGAAGAAATATAGATGCCCGGAGACAGGTACTTGCGGCTTCCAATGTGTTGGCTTCTACCAGGATAAGCCTCATGCGAGCCAGTCTGGGGCCGATATCTGGGAATGTCAGTACCGCATGGAGTCATTGAGTTCACTATACCTCTGTAGGCTTTGTGCTTCGCCTCTCACTTTCCCGACATCATAGGTGCCTCCTGAGAGGTTCGTATCTATCCTTGAGATTCCAGTATATATGCAGTGCTGCAAGCATTTGTGCTCCTTTCATGGCTCCTCGCTTGTCCAATGGGGATACTATTGTAATAACAGTAACAGCTCGTGAAAGGCCAACTGTAGCTCTTGTTACGGCTTTTTGATTTTGGGTTATTGTGGCTGTTTGTTGGCCACTCAGAACGCTTGGTACCTTTGGGCTTCCTCTCGGGGCGCACCGAAGGGCGGTACCCTTCCCACCACAATGGACTTACACTGACCCCCTGTGTCTATGCACGCCAAAAAGGTGGCAACCCACAGAAGCATGCGACACTGTCAAGTTCATGTCTCTGTCCAAAGTGGCCTGCGAAGGTTCCCACGCAAGGAATTTCGGTAGGTTGGTTTCTTGACTACCTTATATCCTCCCCCTTTTCAGGGTGTGGTCCCAACGCAGCACAGCTCGATCCCTGGTAGAGGGCGATCCCACCCCTCCATGTGACACATACCCGAAAGCATGGGAACACACGAAGGAGGTCCAGGTTACCCCAGACACCGTGACTACCCAGGCATTCATCGTTCGGAGCATAGCAACCCTCGCACGAACTTTGACCGTTAGCCAGGACACAAACAATGGATCGGAAGTTGAAGCAGTGGTGATATCCAATCGTGGCGGGCGAGGCCCCGTTACCCATTCATTTCCTCCGAGTCACCAAGGAGGACGTGGGACCACAATCGAACGATGACCACTACCTAGTCAACAACGTACCAAAAAAATACTTGACCCCCCTTTGCATGAACAACAGTGGAACGAACCGAACTCAGTGCGTCCACACACTCAGGGGTTCACTCAACTTGCCTGACCATCCAAAGGAGCTACCCCAACCACACAAGTAAAATTCAAGAAAGGTGGAACGGACCCCTACTCCGAGTCACCAAGGAGTGGATGGCGCTGTGGCCCGTCGACCAGGCAGCACAGGTTGACACTGACACGTCCGAGTCCCCAAGGACAGCACCAACCTGCCGGCTAGGGAGTGTGACCTAACCATGTCCTTTCATGGTTCCAGGTCGAAGAGGTCAACGGGTCAGCCAGTCAACCCTCACTCGACAATGTTGGGACCCTCACAGATCCCCTCTAGGTATCGGGGACCCCATCCCCCTACCCATCCATATCCTGGCTGAAAGATAATCCCATGGTAGACCGTTGCTCCTGCTAACGTAACTACGTTTGCGACCTTAAAAGGGGCTGGGCTATCATCAGGTTTCACAGGTATATTTTTCTGATCTTGCAGGTGGTCTCTCATGGCTGTGAACGTCGTGAGGGCAAGTAGTCCTGGAGTGTTGTTGTCTAGGCCGACAGGTATGTCAGCAGTGTGCTCCATTACAGCATTCCATAGGCCAGCGGACGTTTCAGTTGTTACCTTTGGCCCTCATCGGTTATTGCCATTCCAGAAATACTGCCCTTGATTGTTATGTTGCCAATAGATATATGTAAATCCAGTAGTGACCGAGTAATCAGTGCGCCTGGTACCCGTACCTACTACAGTTGTACCATCGCCTTGCAGCTCGCATAACTCTGGGTAGTTTACTCCTACGAGGAGCTCATATACCTGTTGTGGTACCCGGCTACTGGTTGGCATCATCAACGCCCAGTGATGAGCACCTTGCAGGCCGGGGGAATCTTCTGCAACACTGAGCAATGTTAGCAGGAGGAGGAGCCCAGCTGGATGGGCGGTGTCAACTCCTTCTAGCGCTGGGTTATGGTTGCTCCCCCATACTTGCAGGGGCAGTGGTTGATTCCCCGTTGCTCGTGCAGACTGACCACAGGGTCGCCGGCACCAGGAGCCTGTTAGTGACCGTTTTGCGACTTCCTTTGCTTGACTTTGAATGTCACCCTGTTGCTTGGCACGAATGGCTGCTAGGGTGTCATGGAAAGCAAAGGCCAAGTCGTTGGGAGTTCTCCACTGGTGTTTCGCTCTAAGCCCCATTTGAACTTCGTTGAGTTGCTCGCGGAGTCTTAATTGTTCTGGATCATTTGGGTTCTCCAAGCCCCCTTTGCCTTGGTTGTTATCTCCCATTAATACTTGTAGGCATGGTTGTTTAGGGAGCGTTGCCGTGAACACTCCTTTAATTTCACCATGCTGTTGCGCTTCATCTTGGAAGCTGATGCTGCTTTGTTCTACATGGTGGACCACAGCTTTGATGTAGCTCTGAGAATTGGAAGTAGCAATGAGTACCCTTGCCTTGCTGACTTGTTCTGCCGCATTAGCCGTCTGAACATCGATGGTGCCATCTCCACCTCTTGTATCGGTTTTCTTTTGGTACCACTGTACGGACGTACTAGTAGCTGTTTTTGATCCTTTGTTAGGGTCTAGTAAGTCTACCATGGTGGAGATGGCTTGCCCTGCTGGGTTCCCTTTGTGGTATACTGTGAACTTGGCATGGACAGTTGTTAGCGCAATCCATACGAGCAGGTCTGTTAACGATGTTGTCTTGCCAGCTCCAAAGACTCCCCTACTGCTAGAGAAGATCTTCCTGTTTTAATTGCAAGGGATAATGCGGCTAGCAGGCCAACAAGATGACCTGCATCTGTATCGGCTTCCTTTATGATTTGAGCAGCAAAGCCTTGCGCATGGGGGAGATATAGCGCTTTATCTCCAGTGGCTAGTAGGCAGGTTAGTCTATACCGGCTACGCAGGATTTCCTCTACATGTGGGATAGTGTGTGTATCACACGGGAGGTCACGAGGGATTCCTAGTATAATTGGCCGTTGATTGATCGGAACCTGACCTAGCTGCAGAATGTGGCTGGGATATAAGGTATGTCCAATCATCAGCACAGATTTGACCACAATCGCACGGGCCATTCCTAATGTGATTAGCATATGAGGATCGACATCGACTGTTTGGTCGTCAACAGTGACATCCAAACTTGTGGTCAATTCGTGGAATTTAGGGCTACCGCCAGTTTCCATTTGTCAGCTTTGCAGGCTCGTAGCGAATTGCAAACAGGGTTCTCCATAGGTTTGGTTTTCTGATTGATCTGTTGAAGAATGACAGAAAACCCTCTGTATGTGCATTCTGCTGGATCCGACTGTATGGTGAACTTCATTAAGATCACGTCACCTGCATTAGTGGCTTCGGTGCAAGGGTCTTGCCAACAAGGCCGACAAAGACTGCTTTGGGTTCAAGCTATGCAGGACCTACAGGTCAAATCGAACCAAGTCCGTTTGTGGATGACGATGCTGAGGCTGTCAAGGCCAAACACTTGGAGGAGGTGAGAGAAGAGGAGGAGATCAATGAAATGTCTCTCCATGACAAGCAGCTGCCAGCCATTGAGGAGGCCCAAGATGAGCCCTATTCACCCTCAATTGCAGAGCATGTGGATGAACCAGCGGGGGGAATTTTTGATGATGTTCCTCTTTCAGCTGCAACTTCTGTCTCTCAACAACCACCTCTTCTTCCTGGACATGCTACCTCTTCACAACATGTTGATTTGACTGCTGTGCCACAGACTCCTCAGGATTTGCAGGTTGCGCCAGTGACACCAAGGTCTAATCCTTCTACAAGGGTTCATGACGTTGATGTTGAAACAGATGATCATGATGCAACGCGTGCTCGAGTTGATTCTTCAAAGAAACAGCGCTTAGAGCGCATCAGCATGGAGTACATGGCTCAAGTGAGAGCAGTGAAAATCTCAGATGAAACTCTTCATACGATGAATGAATACAATGCAGATTTGAGTTTGGACGACCATGACGACGACGAGGACGATGTCTGGTATGGTGAGGACGACTTGAAGTTGGGATCAATGCCCAAAGAACTATGCTCTCATTGCTCGTTGGATCAACAACCACCAGAACCTGAAAGCTGGGTGGACAGAAAGGCCGACCAGGTTGAGCTCAACAGGCTCAGCACTATGTGTGTCTTAGCAGAAACAACTGTCGAAGATCTGGGACAGGAGGAGCAGCTGACAACAAAGTTCGTGTATGACTGGCGACAGAAGGAGCATGTGGATGAGCAAGGGTTTACAAGTAAGAAGTGGTTTAGGCGATCAAGGTTGGTGGCACGTGGGTTTTCTTTTTGGGAGAAGCGCGGTGACACATACAGCCCTGCTTCATCGACCCACATTCTCAACCTCTTGCCTATGTTGTTCCTTCAGCAGCTCTCTGACTCTCCTGCAAGCGACAGCAAGGTGCATGCTACTCCAGTAGTGCTTGGAACAGTTGATATCAAAGATGCTTTTCTTGTGGTAGACCAGCAGAAACCCATGTCCATCAAGCTGTTTGGAAAGTACTTCAAAGGGTTGAAGTATTTACCAGGACTGCGTTTGGGAGCAAAAGCATGGTACTGGCACTTCAGGGCAATGCTTACACGTGAGTTTGGTTTTGAATGGTGCTTGGAACAGCCATGTTTGGCACGCAATTCTCATTGCTGTCTGCTTATTCACGTTGATGATGTGCTTTTCTGTGGCGATGCAGCTTACTGGGAAAACACTTTCTTGAAGACATTGGAGAAAGAATTTAAGACCAGCCATTCACAGCTTTCTGGAATTGGGAGTGAAATTTCATTTCTCAAGCGCAGACTCAAGATGTTGGAACGTGGAGGCTTTGATTCCTGGAACTCGTGCATGGAAGGTTGTAGAGAACTGTGAGTCCCACTTTGGGAAGGCGGGAAGTCAAACAATCCCATGTGATGGTGCAATTCAAACCGAAGATCTCAGCCAGCGTTTGTCCTCACATGATGCTCATGCCTCCAGGTCAGTGATTGGCACACTTTTGTATCTGGCTCGAGATAGGCCTGATATCCTCTTTGCAGTGAAGGAGTTGAGCAGTTCAATGGCTCAACCAACTCTGACTGCAGTGGCGCGACTCAGGAAGCTTGTTGGATATTTGAAGTCAACAGCTGACATGTGCATTGTTTTGGAACCCCCTCATGGAGGGACAGGCAAATTGAAGTCAAGTGATCAGTTTTGGCTTTTGGAGTCCTATGCTGTGAGGCAGAGCTCCACTCCATGATCACCAGCCTGTGCGATGGAATCTTTTTGAGAAGGTGCATCCAGTTCCTCACAAACAGTGTTGGGACCATTACCTCTTGGTGGATTCCTCATCGGCAAGACAGATTGCCACAAGGCAAGGTCCAGGTAAGTTGAAGCACTTCGCTGGAAAGCTACTCTGGATTCAACAGTCAGTGCTTGAGGGACAAATCCAAATGGTCCAAATCCCTACAGCTTGGAATATCTCTGACCTTGGGACCAAGCCATTGGGCGGTCAACGAATCAAGTTGTTGCTCCGCATGTTGAACGCTTCAAAGGCTGAAGGTTTGGAAAGTCTTGGTGCGGAGGAGTATGCAGTGCATATCCAAAAGCATGGCAGCATGAAGCAAATCAAAGCGCTCTCAAAGAGTCGAGTTCTGCTGATTCTGGGCCATGAGCCTGGCTTTGTGCAGGGTGCCGCTGGAATGATGTTGCTTGATGATGATGGTCTGGCAACAATGGAACAATGTCCTACAGAGCCCAGTGCAGTGATGCTACAACAGCAGCATCCTGGAAGTACATCGTGGACATTCATGTTTCTTTGCATTGCAGCTCTTGGCCTACTAGTTTTCTTTCTGGCCAAAGTGTACAAACTGGCCCATGACGCGTTCACCAGCTTTGAACCTCTCTATGTGGATGTTTCTGCCTTGGAGTCTCTTGCAGAAGCGCAGCAGAAAGAACTCACAGCCTAGAGGGGTGAAGTGACTCGACTACGCGCAGCTCATGAAGAACTTCAAGGAGAAATAGAGATGGTATCAGACTCAACTGAGCCAATCCATTGGGGTTTGGTGAACATGGGTGGCTATTCCAGTTTCAGGGATTTGTCATCACGTGAGCGTCAAGGCATGTTTTCAACTGAAAGGGCAAACTTGATAGCAGCAAGGACAATGGGCATGCAAAGGTATTTGCATACTGTCAGGCATAGCAATAGAGGAATCGTTTCAGGAGGCGATGATACAGACATGAATGAGGACAATGAAAGCGAAATCGCAACAGATGATCCTGATGTGACACTTGCAACGCCGTACAGTGACCTTGACCAGGTCATGGAAACAATGCGGAATGAAGTGAATGAAGCACTTCGAACAGAACGATGGGCAGATGCAGCCAGCACTCATGCGTATCCTGGACACCATCAACACTCCTTCTCCAGTTCCCAAAGATGTCAAGCAGCAACTCCTACTTGCCATTGGAGATGAGTTGTTTGCATTAGCTCCGAGGATCATGAGGTCGAAGGGACAGGTTGCAGGCCGCTACTTTGAATATGCTCAACAGCTCAGAGAAATGGCATTCAGCTAGAATGCTTGTGAAAACCAACAACAGGGGAATGGTGGCAACTCCCCTTGACCATAATGCCACCTTTTGCAAAGCAAAATTTTTTCTCACCTTTCTGCAATGGACCTCAGAAAATGTCTCAAAGAGTTTTCAAAAGCGCAGGGACCGTGGAAAATCTGTTTGTGCGTTGGTGGAATCTACAGCTCACCACCAACAAAGAGGAGTCCGAAACTTTTCCAACTGCAATCATGGATGTGCATGACCCTTGCGCAAGGATGACACTTCAGTGAAATCACAGACATGGATTCTCACATTTGGTCAGTGCAGATTTCAGCATTTCACCATGGAAATCACAAGGACTGATTCCAAATCGTTCAGGCCCTAAGGCTCGAGAAAAGTCCGACTGCTTCGCACCATTGCTTCGCATTTTGAGATTTGAAGTTCTAGACATTTGTTTGGTTTGAAGGTTTTTGGTTTTGGTTGTGCGTCGGACGTCGCGTGTTTATGTTTGGGGTCCAACGGTTTTAGGTTTGGAAAAATAGATAGCCAGAAGCACACCTGGCATCAAAACCAATCCAAAGTCCACCATAAGACTTTGAGCAAGACCTGGCTGCAGACATGACCCCCGACAACTAATGAAAGCGCAAGAAGACAAATCAATATCAAAGAGACCCTATCAAGAATTACATCCAGAGAAATTTTTAACGGAACATATTATATATATATATATTTATGTTTTTGTTTGTGGTATGTTTGGTTTTTTGTTGCGTGCGTTTGATATACTTTAGTAGTAGATACGGAACGCGAGCGTAACACAGTCTAATGCGTCTCTGAAAACGATTAAAGACAAACAAATTCAAAGAAACAACATCTGATATCGAACGTTTGTGAATAAAATTGAAACTGTTGATCCTTTAGAGAATGCGTCGCTTGATCATTCACTTTCTGGCATTTTGTGGATCAAGACTTCCACCAGAGGAAACACCATGGATAGCGTCTGAGCTATCAAAGTATCATGTCCATGAAAAACATCAGCAAATGTTAGGGACACTTGCATTTCAGTTGACAACATGGGATTCATGTGAACATGATACCGGTCCTTACAACAGGGATCGGGGGAATGGAAGCAGATCCAAACAGCAGCGCGTTACCAAAGTGCACAGAGGCATCTTGTCTTAGCTTCAGGATTCCATAGGCTAGTCATGGGCACCAGAGCGAATTTTCCCCAGATAGACAAAAACCGCAGCTGCTTCTGTTGTCCAGATCGATGTGCGAGTGTTTGACAGCATAGACATGTCTCTGAGAGTTGTTTCTTTGGGTCTTGAGACAAAAAGACGCGCACATTCAGAAGTATAACCATGCCATTTGAATTAAATGCCAATGGTGACCATCCATGTTCAAGTGAAATACCTCCAAAAACAATCAAAAAGAGGGAGGGTGGTTTCCACTTCTTTTAGTGGTTCTTGTTTTTGAGCACCCCACCCACCCTGCTTCTTCCAAATTTACATCCTTCAGCCAACGCGCTTTTCCTGTCGGAAATTTTGAGCTAAATATGAGTGCACACTGTCAAAAAGATACCGTTCTTGTTTCAGTAGAACGCGCGTGGAATGCCACTTTATATAAAATGCGTATTCTGTTGGTTTATTTCCACCAAAATCGGGCGGTAAGAACTTCCCACCTGAGTGGGGGAAAAATGTCAATCAGTGTGAACGAGTGAAGCCGTGATTGTTTTGATCTTTACATTAAGGAATAAACAATTTGAATTTTTGAGTTTTGGTGTGGCACTCTTGTGTGCTCATTTCTATTTGCGTAATATACCTCGATGTGTGAGGCCTTAGAGTTTTTGTGGGTTGGAAAATAAACATGTGTATATATGCATTCAATGTTTATTTATAGACATGTGTAATGTATTTGTTTATGTATACGTATATGGATACGCACAGTACACAAATATATGAAAATACGAATATATGAACATATGAATATATGAATATATGAATAAATGAATATATGAATATATGAATACATGAATACATGAATATATGAATATATGAATATATGAATACATGAATATATGAATACATGAATACATGAATATATGAATACATGAATACATGAATATATGAATATATGAATAAATGAATATATGAATATATGAATAAATGAATATATGAATATATGAATATATTCATATATGAATACATGAAAGTGAATGTGAATATGTAATGTATATCTATATGCATATGTACATGGAAAGGTATATGTGTCACTACGAAAAGTTATATGGTTATTTGATGTTTTAAACAAAGTTAGGCATGTATTCGCAACGCAAATCACATATTTTGTAGATCAATATTTGTATATGTATAGATACATTCCTTTACAGTGATGAATGTATGTCATTATTTGTGCGATGTGTTGTCCCAGGTTCGATTGAAGTACGGTGATGTCAGCCTTGTCCATATCGTTCATTTTGTATGAACCAATCCTGGTTGATTCCGTGGTGGCGCAATTTGTTTTTCCATTATGTGGTTGAGTGGCTGAACCCCCAGCCTGTTTCCACTGCCAATGCCAAAAATGGGAAATACCAGGGCGTCAATTTCCAAAATCATCGGCTGGAACCTGTTTGGCCGTTTAT
This sequence comes from Symbiodinium sp. clade C Y103, assembly GCA_003297045.1. Classification (NCBI taxonomy): domain Eukaryota; class Dinophyceae; order Suessiales; family Symbiodiniaceae; genus Cladocopium; species Cladocopium sp. clade C. Next base: position 177,015 of record BGPT01000758.1, read on the forward strand.
TTATCATTTTTTTTTGCGTGTCCAGTATTTCCCGATTGCTGTGGTAGAACAAGTGGACATGCATTGCCTAACATTCATCTTGATTTTTAATGCACTTTTTCCCACCAGACGGTTTTTTTTCCACATATGCTGCCCGGTCGTTTTTTGTGAAATGTACATGGATCCATTGTTGATCAGACGCCGTTCATTGCATTTTGGCTCCCAGCGAACAATAAATTCTGAATGGATTCTTGACATACGTGGTGAGGCTCAACCAGATGTTTTTGCGGATGTTTCTTTTCAGTTTGCTATGTGTGGTTACTCACGCGTGCTTGTGTCCAGGTGGTGCAAAGCACCAAAGTCAGATGACGATGAACTTGTCCAGCGTTTCTCAACTCCTTGAAGACATGGAAAACTGGGACAAGGAGAATGCAGTGCATGGTTGTTTTCAGACATGATCTAGATTGTGGATATTTTCCGCGCATGCTGTTGCGGTTGGATCTCATTGAACTTCACGGAAATTAAGTTCACAATTGTGATTTTGTAGGACAAACGGTTTATGGCTGCGTCTGACTTGACCCAAGAGGTTACTATGTCGAACCAGGCAACGGACGGAACCAACCCATTTGCATTTATAGTTTTTCGGAATGTACATTTGATGGTGTTTCAACTTGTTTTGCTGCTCACGCCGAATGTGCATGCGTCAAATTTGCTGCATTTGTCATGCTTGCAACATCGTTTTGTTGGACATTTTTGCGTTTATTTTGTTTTAAATGGACATTGTTTTGTTAACAACCACTACTGTACATTGTTTCTGAGTTGCAAACAAGGGACATTTTGTTTGGTAATTCTGTTTGTGTGGTGATGTTTCATAGTGATATGAATACATAGGTTTGGGAACATACAAGCTGAAATACAGGGAAAAAACAACATCCGAAAATATCAAACATATCCCTATATATTTATCTACGATAGAGAAAGGTTAGTGATGCATATGCAAAGGTTGGGGCTGTCCTGGTACCAACACATTTCCTGAGAACAGACTGACAAACACATGACCGCAGGAAAGGAGGTGAATGGTTCAAGATTTGGGTACCTGGTACCTTTCCTCCGGCATTGTCCGAAGTCACGATTGGAAGTGTTCTTTGAGAAGTGTGTTTTCTTCCTTTGTGAGGTCCTGGATGTGCATTTGCAAAAGAGAGTCTGCCAAGCTTTCGTGAAACAATTGGAGGCTTGATGTGCGGGCGCACTGTGCGGGGAGTGTAAAATTTTGTGACAGAATGGTTTTTGTTTTCTTCATTTTGTGATGCATGTGCTGCATGTGCGTCTTTTTGCGTTTCGAGGATCAGAGCATAGATGTCCAGGGCAACGCAGCAACTTGTCATGTGTCTATTTTCCTTATGAATTCCTTATGATGCATGAATCATAGTGCGCGATGACATAGCTAGGAAAAATGCTGTTGCGCAGGTTTTTATGTTTTGCCGAGGTAAAATGTTTGGCAAAGATTGTGTGCAAGTTCCAAGAACAACAGATCGGTGAGGCTGGCCAAACTGAACTGGCACAAACTGCGTCCAACAACTTGTACTTTCTGTTACTTTCTTGCAGTTTGAGTTCAATTTTCTTGTAACTTGATGCAAGGTGCTAGCAAAACTGAGCCAGCAAGTCCTTGATGGCAAGGCAGAGGTGCAGAACAAACTGACATTTGAAGCATAGTGCGCACTTAGTCAACAATCAATTCACTATTCGAATCTAGTCGACCAACAAGTAGCTAGAATGATATATCTGACGTTTTCTTTCTTATGCTATGGATACAAATATTTTTTGTACTATTGTAAAGCTTAATCTTCCCACTCTGCTCAGCAAGTTTCCCTCAACTCATGATGAACATTTTGTTGTTGAGTCAGGAATGATGCAGTATCATCCGGCATGCTAAATTCTGACAGGTTCGAGATATTTACGCGACCTGCTTGAAGGGTCTTCTTACAGAGCTGCTGCTTGGTATGCATATTGATTGAAACAAAAGTGTCCAAGACTGGGTGATGCGAGAATTGTCAAGACCTGGATGTTAGGGAAGTGTCTATTGTGCGACATATTGATGCTACAATATTGGATCCGTTTCCGCAGCAAGGTTGCCAGTTTGTTTTTGGGTAGGATTTCTTGTCGCACAAAGGTAGACAAGACAAGATCGCAGGATCTCAAGAATTAGGGGCATGTTTAGACCCTACCAAGAACATGATCACAATCGAGGCCTGCTACCTGCAGTGCGCTTGCTTGCCAAAATGCATCGATCTTAGACAATTCTCCTGAATTTTGCTATGTGAATCACACACCACGCAAGGTTTAAATAGCAACGACTGAGGTCTTGCCCAAGATGCTTCACGGCATCACGTCTATCCCTTCATTAGAGGCATGTCTTCTCTGATTTTTTCATTCCTACTGAAGCAGCTGGACTCACAATTTGCTGATGCCCTTTGAAGGTGAAGGAGGAATGCACAGACGTTTTTCATGACTTCCTCAAGCGATTTGGTCCGAGTCCCAAACTTTATGGCAGTATGGGAAGTGAGGAAACAAAATTCATTGCTGGAATGGGACATGATAGGAAATTCAGCCTTTCTTTTTGCTACAGTACATGCCTTGGAATCTCTAGCTTCAGGGTTGTAATCGCATGTACGTGGACAACTGGCGCTCTTCGATCATTTTGCGGGCGCAATGATGTGTATATTATTACGTACACAAAAGAATATAGCTACCTACAGCTCTGGCTCTGTCCCTTGTAGTCTCTTACAGTGTCCTTACATTTTAAAACGTCAAAGCAAACTTCCCCCTTGTTCTTAAGAAGCGTGCTCAACTGCATCTAGTACCACTAGCTTTTTGGACGCTTTGAAAGCCGGACTTACATTGACTTGCATAGTGTACAACACAGCAGGGTGTTTCAAGAAGAAAAGCAAATCTTGAAATCTTGAGTGGTGGCAAAAACAATTTATGTAATCTAAATCTAAAGGTTTCTCTGCCATGGCTTTCTGCAACCTTTGTAGTATATGAACGGGTCTTCGCATCCGCAACATATCCAGGCTCTGACAATGATCGTAATATACAAATTTGTCCTGGTCATCCCTTGCGCAAGTGCTCAGCATACCGTGTCGCTGGGATGCTTTCTGTTGGTACAGTTCGCTACATTCGTGACTCCATATTTTGGGGCTTGTTATCATACGCAGACATCTGTACTTGGATCTGCCACCAATGTCTAAAGTCAAATGCTAGCAGCAGATACGAAGGCACAATTGGTCCAAAACTGAAATGAATGGCCAAAATCCATGTGGATTCTCAGTAGACTACCAGTGGTGAAAGATGTCAAACCAGGGAGTTCACACAAGAGCTAAAGATTGAAGTCCATTTTGAAGCATTGCACCTCCTTTCATGTGGATTCAAATTACGGATTCAAATCTGCTCGAATGCAAAAGATCCTAGTACTGTGGATGAGAGTCCTCAAGCAAAAAAAGATATGTGCATGGAACTGCATGGATACTTACATAGGCAGGACTCTAGCGTTACTGCTGTTTTCCAGGACATTTCAATTCCTGGTGTCGTTGATATCGCGTGCATACCTGCATGCATGCATACACGGATTTCACACAGATACTTATGATCGAAGGAAGTTTAGAAGTCAAACTTCCGACAATATGGACAGATGGAAAAGCCAAGATGGGAAGAGCAACCGAAGAGAGAAGCTCAGACAGGAGAAAGTCTCAGAAGAGAGAAGATGCAGAAGATCAAAAGGTAGGAAAGTCGCGAAACACTGTGTTTTTCAATGTTTTGTGGCTCCGGAGGGTCGAGAAGTAGGCTCGCTAAAGCGGCGCGTGCGGAGCCATCTGGGCAGATGAGAGATGAAAAAAATGCACGCCGTTGTGGCGCGAAGCACATTTTGAAGTCAAAATTCTAAACGCACACCATTCTGGGAGCATTTTTGGAAGTTGAGATGTTGAAAAAGTGCACGGCGTTGTGGCACGAAGCACATTTCGAAGTCAAAACGTGCAAAGCACACCATTCTCGGAGTATTTTTGGAAGTTGAGATGTTAAAAAAGACTACGGCATTGTGGCGCGAAGCACATTTGGAAGTAAAAAGCGCTAAAAACTGACAGGTTCGGAGCACTTTTGGAAGTTAAGATGTCGGAAAAGTGCACGCCGCTGTGGCGCGAAGCACATTTGGAAGTCAAAATGCTAAAAGCACCACATGCTTGGACCATTTTGCACGGCAGGCGCAAGGGATTGTGCACCTTGTCAAAAGTATGCTAAGCCGCTAAGCCTGTGGGTTTTGTGGCATTTTCTAAAGCGATGGCAGGCGTGGGACATTTGAAGAGGATCTGCAAAGATGCATTTCGCGTGGCAGGCGCAGCACAAAAGACACCTCAAGCAGACATGTTAAGAGGTCAGGGTGCTGATTTCCCGAGAGAGGTTCCATTTTGGAGCATCAGATCTTCACGTTTGCTCAGATGATTTTGCCTGACAGGTGCAGCACTTCGTGTGACCTGGCCTCACTTTTTCGTGGCAGGCGTAGTACTTTAGAGAGATGGAGTCCAAAAATCGCAAAACGCATTGGTGCGAGGCCGTCAGTTGCACACTCAACTTTCCATTTTTGAAGGAAACCTCGCATTCGTTTTTGACATTGTCAGCTTTGAAAATTGAGGAAGTCTCGCAGAATAGCTTCGTTTCGAAACACTGCACTACAACTACACTACAACTACGCTACCATTAGACTACAACTACACTACAACTACGACCACTACACTGCACTACAACCAAACTACAGCAACCACACTACACTACACTACGTTACTCTACACTACATTGCACTACTCTACATTAGTATACAACTACAACCACAACCGCAACCGCAACTACCACTACCACGTCCACTTCCACTACAACTGCCGCTACCACTTCCACTTCCACTTCCACTACAACTACCACTACAACTACAACTACAACTAAAACTACGCTGTGCTACACTACGCTACACTACAACTACACACACTACAACTACAACTATCACTACCCCTTCCAGTACAACTACAACTACACTACACTCCACTACACTGCACATACAACTACAACTATCACCACCACTACCACTACCACTACCACTACCACTACCACTACCACTACCACTACCACTACCACTACCACTACATTACAACTACAGCTGCAACTACAAGTGCAACTACACTGCACTACACTACAACCACACCACATCCTACAACTGCAACTGCAGCTGCAACTACAACTACGACTACAACTACGCTGCGTTGCCTCCAACCACTTGTCTGTGTATCACTGGGTTCGCTCTGCCATCCATGATTCACAACAAATCACCTCTCCTATAAGTTTCCTATCTTTGAAACTTCCGCCACCGCCTTGTGCGGTACTACTGGTAAATAAACACAAATATTGTATATAGGATTCATATTGATTCAAAAATCTATAATCCATTTACAGTTCATTTATGTTTCTTTGCTTTCAGCCTTTTTCCTTTTAATGGTCTAAATGGCCCAGGCGACAACCGAATCATGCAGTGGTCAGACCAGGTCTTGCTACTGTATTGACATCTTTGAATTGAGAGATCACAGACTTTGGTTGTGTTTGAGTCGCATTGGGATCTGATGCTTCAGGACAATATGGCTACCTCGTTGTTGAACTTGCTGAAACCCAAGCAGCACAAGACGTCCCTTCGGAAAAAGGCCCTCAGTATATCTCGGTATGCTCAGCGAAAGAAAGATTTTGAATGTCATGGAAAGATTATTCGCGGCCTTCCCAGGCTTCACTCTAAGCAAAACTAACATGTAGAGTCTGTAGACTGTATACAGCATTTATATAGTTGATTGATAAACGTGGCGGAGTTGTTCTGCAGGACCAAATCGCTTGTTTGTTGGCAGCAAACAGGGAGGGTTGTCTAGATGGAGGATTGGTTTCTTGAAGCAGCTGTAGGGATAAAAGTATCTTCAGTCACAGCAGTCCAAATGTTGTGGTGTGTGTGTGTTCGTGTGTGCTTGCGCATGGGTGTGTGCTTCAATATTATGTGCATGTGTGCACCATGCGAAAAGCCGTAAAACTTCTACCATCTGGGAACTGCAGCTGATTTGCGTATCCATTCCAAGACAACTACGGCTTTTGGATGGATGAAGGGTCTGATCAACAACTTGTGCCTGCGTACATAGTTTGTTGCGGCATGGAATGAGACTGACCCAAGGACCTCCTTGGAAAAAAACACTTGGCAGTTTCTGCACAGTTTGCAAAATCTGATCGTCGCGTTGGACATATTTGGTTTATCCAGTGCGCCTGTCCGGTGGGGATTTCATGGATTCATGGCTACTTTGAGTTTGCACACACAAAATGCTTCAGAAATCTTCTTATTTTGTGATGTCAAATGGCACCCAAGCAAATGCCGGAGAGGTTATGTCGTCATTCTGGTCAAAGCGTTGTTTTGGGAGTGCTTTTACAGCTTGATTGATGATGCTGAGTTCCGAGGGCAGGCCAATGTGAAAGTAGAGTGAGTGTTTGCAACAGCCAGAACAAAAACCACTGGACAAACAGACCCCCCATTTGCACACGGCATGCTCAGCTAGCAGCTTCCCAAACATGGAAGACATTCAGTGAAACCCGTCCGGTGCATCCTGTCTCCTGTAAGGATTGCATGCTTAGCTCTATTTATGCCAGCTGTGAAAAGTCGATCCTCGTGATTACCATGTGATTGGGAAAACTACTTGGACACTTTTGCTTCACCCTTTCAGATAAAGACTCCAAACCAAACAGGGCTGTACAGCCAGGTACAGCCAGGGAACTCACTCAGCGTTGACTTGCACCTGTAGCGATTGGTTCCCTTCATCCCCGAATGAAAAACTGTGCGTACTTCTGATTTCCGATTGAACTAAAGGAATGAAACCGTCACTCACTTCCTAGCGCACCCGGTCCGCTGGCAAGACATGACAAGACTTCCAATTCTTCTTGACCTACTCAATGGAATCAACCTCTTCCACGAAGCCCTCCCTACCTATCCTTGGAAGTGTCCGCGTCTCATCTAGGCTCTATTTGGACCGCATCAGCATTTGCTAAGTCTATTGCTCTAGAATACATGACGCAAGCAGATCATTGTAGCCAGGCGGAAAAGATTCTTTTGGTGCTTGAAGTCTGCAACATTTTTTGTTTACATGATTTCACTCCCCATTGACTGCAATTGACTCCAGTTGTGACAGGTCATTGCCTGTATAGGAGCACTGTCAGCAGTCTTGGCAGACCGCCAGCTAGACACTCTCATGAGGACAGCCATTCAGAGCTTGTAGCAAGCACAAGAAACATAGACTTCACTACACTTCCAAACTCGCAACTTACTCACAGCTTACAATGGCTTACAACTTACAAACAAAATCAAACAAACATACAACATACTGTATACATACTGTATACATATTGTATACATACTGTATACATACTGTATCACGATCTCGTCAGAATCTCATCAATTGATAGGATTTGGCTGCTTTTTTTCTGCACGCATTTGTTTGCCAGGACGTTGCTGGGAGACGTCAGATCTGCAGGGTCAAAATCGGACAAGCAGAAGTGACCATGACTTGACTGAAACATATTTGAACAACTGGAGCGATAAGTAACAACAAGTAACAAAGACTTGTGCATAAAGAAAGCACAGAGTATCCTTTGGACTGTTCATGACTGTTCCTCTGCAGGTACATTCAATGTATCAGCACTGTCAGCCGAAATGTTGGTGGCAACCTGAGAGGGTTCACCGCCGAAAGCAGCTCGCACGATAGCACAGACTCCGAACTTGAGGTTTCAGAATTGGGCAGCATTTGAAAGAGATTGCGCCCTTGTTCCTCCAAATTGTCAACCAGGCTATATAAGGATTCAGTGTCAGTTTGAAGTCGCACCTTAGTTTTTTGCTTGCTTGTGTTTGCAAAAAGGGATCAAGTGGAATATGAGTGGCGATGTATGTGCTGAAATACTTTTTGGGATTCTCGGTCAGAGAAAAGAAAACAACTGTTGATGTGATTGAAGTGCTAGGGAACCCTGGAGTTTCCAAGTGATGTTCGGAAATTATGGCAGTGACTACCCGTCCTTCCAGTGTTGGGTCCTTCCACTATGCGTACTCAACTATCAACTTGGACAAAATGACTGTATTGAGAAAGACACTCCCTGTGAGAGGCAACGCAGGAGGACGTCTCTATGGATGGTGACAACGAAAAGGACCACGAGGTACTTGCAGATTGAACATATCGGTTCTCTTCTATTCTATACCAGGAGCACTTGGGGCATTGCGGTACAGAGTAGTTTAAGTACAAGCTCCCACTATCCTCGCATTCCCATGTCAAATTTCACCTTGGAGGTAGTTGAGAACTGCTTGAATGCCTTTGAGTGCTTTGTCTTGCGCAGTTCCAAAGAGGCATGACATGGCATGACTTTTCAACTCCGTGGATCAAAAGATAGGGTGCCAAGGTATGGGATTTGTTGGGTGGCTCATGTCATGGCCCGTGACAGCTCCATAAAATAGACATACGCACCTTGTACTTCAAAGAAATCGGAAACACATGAAATACTCTGCAGATGGCTCCACACTTGGACGAGCTTTGCGGAGTGGTCCTGACTCTCATCTCTTATGACCCGAACTTCTACGACTCTGGAGATGCTCAGGACTTCCGTATCAGCATGTTCTCAATGCTCTCTCTCCATCGAGCCCAGTTTTACTACACTTCTAGTATGAAGTAACAATGACAACTATGAATGACCACAAAATAGCCTTTGCGAGCTACAAAATCCCTGGCCAGGTGCTCGATCAAGCGCATATCACTTACCTAGCAGCTTACTGCCAACCAAATTGGAACCAGACGCAAATCCCGATCGACTGGCAGAAGCCAGAGGGTGTTGACGTGGTCAATGTACGCTCTCTCCATTGATCTGCACTGTACATATACATGTGATGTGTAATACATTGATATATACATATATTGATATAAACATATATTGATATATACATATATGGATATATACATATATTGATATATACATATATTGATATATACATATATTGATATATACATATATTGATATATACATATATTGATATATACATATATTATACATATATTGATATATACATACAAATACACACAAATATTCGTATTGTCGATATATGATATGATATGATATGATATGATATGATATGATATGATATGATATGATACTCTATCTTAAACAAACGAGGATGTCAAATCCAACGAAAAAAAACAATGTCTTCGTTTGTTTTCCGGAAGGGTTTTGGTATATTTTAATATTTTGCAAAGACATCTATGCTAGCAGGAAAACATAGGTTTTTGCACAACTGACACAAGATCTATGTTAGTGGTTTTGTATGGGTTTTGCATTTTTGCATGTTTTGAACCAGATCTTTGTTAGGGGTTTTATATGGGTTTTGACTGTGCAAGATCTATGTTAGTGGTTTTGTGCATGTATTTTGAACTTCATTCCCAACATCTATGTTAAGGGTTTTCTGAGTGATTTTGGCATGCTGAGTGAAAGAGTCTTAACTGATGTTACCCTAGGACACACTAACATAGATGTGGAAAGCCCATTTGGCATTTTGCAACAACATCTATGTTAGTGGCCTGGATATTCAGTCTAGCATCTATGTTAATTAGGGTGTTTGTACGGATTTTGAATTTAGCTGCAACATCTATGGTGTCAAAACTGAGGAAAAAGACAATGTCCTCGTTTGTTTGCTGAAAGGGTTTTGGTATATGCTGATATGTTGTGACAACATCTATGTTAGCAGGAAAATGTAGGGTTTTGATGTTCATGTTAGGGGTCCACAACACCACCAACAAACTGCAAGCCGGGAAAAAAAGCACTAACATGGATCCAGAGAGAGGTTGTGCAACCACGTTTGTGTTCTAGTTGGAGCCGTTGTGCACCGTGGAACTGAACGCCAACATAGACCTTCAGATAGCTCTAGGTAAGGTAGCTCGTAATTTGAGAAATTGACAATATCAATGCTAGGATGCCCCACATTTTGTCCAATATCTATATATGTTAGTAGTCCCCAGTTTTAAGATGGGATTTGGCCAAACCCATGATAAAGTTTCTGGGGGTTGGCAGCCGTTAGTAGCATTCTTGGGTCCTCACGCCACAAGCCCTCCCAAAACCCTTTCGCGAGTCCCCAAACCTGCTCAAAAACGAGTTTTTAAGAAGGGGTTTTAACAAGGAAAAACTATGCACAATTTCCCAATTCAGAACCTCATTGGGGGGGGGCAAATCCCCATGCGTAGAATGTGCGCGGAAAAGATTTAAAGCATTGTGTAGGTGCAAAGAGTGGGTGCATATGAAGCAGAGACAACAGAGGCTAACATAGATGTTTTGTCATCAGGCACCATGCAGACTCCTGCAGCTAGGAACCTCCACTAACATAGATGTTCGAGAAATTGCCTGACCACGTCCGATGTCATTTTCCCCTTAAAAACTAGTGTCATTTTACGACCACTAACATAGATTTTGGGGAAAATTGAAAAAAACACAAAAAAACCTTGCATAGATGTTTGATGAACAAATGGGAAAGTGTGCAAAAACCACCTCACATAGACTTTGGTACCTGTCTAGAGTCATGTTAGTGGAATTTTGCATACTTTTAAAACGTGCACAAACCCACAAACGTGGCTATGCACACAGGAGTTGATCTATGTTAGGAGGTTTGTGCATCAAAAAAAAAAGCTGCAATTTTCCGCTAACGTGGATGTGAGGCTGGGCAGCACTTATGTTCAGGATGCTTGATATTGTAAATAGCATCTTCGTTTGTTAAGGGTAGTGTATGATTTGATTTGATATGATATGTACGGAAAGTGAACATAGCTAGTAATCCAAAGATCATTGTGTCAGGTGGGCGCCTGCCTGAAGAGATCATGAAGTCACCTTGTCATTAGTTCACAAGATCATAGAGTCACCTTCTCATTGGTTCACATAGCTAGTAATCCAAAGATCATTGTGTCAGGTGGGCACCTGCCTGAAGAGATCATTAAGCCACCTTGTCATTAGTTCAGGTGGGCACCTGCCTGAAGAGATCATTAAGTCACCTTGTCATTAGTTCACAAGATCATAGAGTCACCTTCTCATTGGTTCACACAGCTAGTAATCCAAAGATCATTGTGTCAGGTGGGCACCTGCGTGAAGAGATCATTCAGTCACCTTGTCATTAGTTTACAAGATCATAGAGTCACCTTCTCATTGGTTCACAAGATCAAGATCATTGCGTGCGCGTTGGAATTGCTGCATGAAGGCAAGTTTTTCTGCATCACTGTGTTGCGTTTTGCATATGTTTTGCAAGCATGTGTGTGCAGTTTGCATTGGAACTGCTACACCAAGGATGAGATTTGAACGTTAGGATTTGCACAAAACATTGTGTTTTTTTTCGGGTACATGGAGGTTGCGTTGCGGTGAAAAGTTGGCTCGCGCGCGCGACGGGTTCAGGCGTCGCCGTTTACACTCGGATCTATCTCGAACGGCGCTGGCAATGGGAATAAGTCTCTCAGGGTCACTTTGTTGTTGTGCTGTTGACGTTGTGCTTTGGTGTTTTGCATGTCCTGTTGTAGTTTGCGCATTGGAATTGCTGCCTCCAGGCAAGTTTTTCTGCATCACTGTGTTGCGTTTTGCGTATGTTTTGCAAGCATGTGTGTGCAGTTTGCATTGGAACTGCTTTACATCAAGGATGAGATTTGAACGTTAGGATTTGCACGAAACATTGTGTTTTTGGGTAAACGGAGGTTGCGTTGCGGTGAAAAGTTGGCTCGCGCGCGCGACGGGTTCAGGCGTCGCCGTTTGCACTCGGATCTATCGCGAACGGCGCTGGCAATGGGAATAAGTCTCTCGAGGTCACTTTGTTGTTGTGCTGTTGACGGTGTGCTATGGTGTTTTGCATGTCCTGTTGTACTTTGCGCATTGGAATTGCTGCCTCCAGGCAAGTTTTTCNTGGTGTTTTGCATGTCCTGTTGTACTTTGCGCATTGGAATTGCTGCCTCCAGGCAAGTTTTTCTGCATCACTGTGTTGCGTTTTGCGTATGTTTTGCAAACATGTGTGTGCAGTTTGCAGTGGAGCTGCTTTATCAAGGATGAGATTTGAACGTTAGGATTTGCACGAAACATTGTGTTTTTTTCGGGTAAACGGAGGTTGCGTTGCGGTGAAAAGTTGGCTCGCGCGCGCGACGGGTTTAGGCGTTGCCGTTTACACTCGGATCTATCTCGAACGGCGCTGGCAATGGGAATAAGCCTCCCAGGGTCACTTTGTTGTTGTGCTGTTGACGGTGTGCTTTGGTGTTTTGCATGTCCTGTTGTACTTTGCGCATTGGAATTGCTGCCTCCAGGCAAGTTTTTCTGCATCACTGTGTTGCGTTTTGCGTATGTTTTGCAANCATGTCCTGTTGTACTTTGCGCATTGGAATTGCTGCCTCCAGGCAAGTTTTTCTGCATCACTGTGTTGCGTTTTGCGTATGTTTTGCAAGCATGTGTGCGCAGTTTGCATTGGAACTGCTACATCAAGGATGAGATTTGAATGTTAGGATTTGCACAAAACATTGTGTTTTTTTTTTTCGGGTACACGGAGGTTGCGTTGCGGTGAAAAGTTGGCTCGCGCGCGCGACGGGTTTAGGCGTCGCCGTTTACACTCGGATCTATCTCGAACGGCGCTGGCACTGGGAATAAGGCTCTCAAGGTCACTTTGTTCTTTCTCTGTTGACGCTGTGCTGTTGTGTTTTGCAATTCAATGTCTGCTAATCGCATTGTAATGGCTGCGTCAAGGTTCCTTGGTGCCACGGCTGGCGAGTAATACTATTGTGTTTTGCAGCTGGACTTCGTAAATTGTATTGGAATGGCTGCATCCAGGCTGCGAAGGGGAATTGGCAGAAGATTTTCTCCATTTTGGGGCTGGTGATTTTCCTATTGAAAACCTTCATTAAAAAGTCTTCAAAATCGTACTTTTTTTTGGCTTTGGCGCCGAGATCCGGTTTTGGAGCTGCAATTGCTGGCAGCGATGTCCGTAGTTCTATTGTGTTTTGCAATTCAATGTTTGCGAATCGCATTGCAAGGGCTGCGTCAAGGTTCTTTGTTGCCACGGCTGGTGCGTAATACTCTTGTGTTTTGCAGCTGGACCGCGTAAATCGTATTGGAATGGCTGCATCCAGGCTGCGAAGGTGACTTGTCCGCAGATTTTCTACATTTTGGGGCTGGTAATTTTCCGATTAAAACTCTTATTCAAAAGTCTGCAAAATCGTACTTTTTTTGGCTTTGGCGTCGAGATCCGGTTTTGGAGCTGCAATTTCTGGCAGCGATGTGCGTAATTCTATTGTGTTTTGCAATTCAACTGTGTTTGCGAATCGCATTGTAATGGCTGCGTCCAGGTTCCTTGGTGCCACGGTTGCGTGCGTAATACTAGTGTGTTTTGCAGCTGGGCCTCGTAATTCGTATTGGAATTGCTGCATCAAGGTTGCGTTGGGGCTGGTAATTTTCCTATTAAAACTCTCATTCAAAAGCCTGCAAAATCGTACTTTTTTGGCTTTGGCGTCGAGATCCGGTTTTGGAGCTGCAGCGATGTGCGTAGTTCTATTGTGTTTTGCAATTCAGTGTTTGCTAATCGCATTGTAATGGCTGTGTCAAGGTTCCTTGGTGCCACGGCTGCGTGCGTAATACTATTGTGTTTTGCAGCTGGACTTCGTACATTGTATTGGAATGGCTGCATCCAGGCTGCGAAGGGGAATTGTCAGAAGATTTTCTCCATTTTGGCGCTGGTGATTTTCTTATGAAAACCCTTATTAAAAAGTCTTCAAAATCGTACTTTTTTCGGCTTTGGCGTCGAGATCCGGTTTTGGAGCTGCAATTTCTGGCAAAACATTGTGTAAAGATTTCTTTGTGTAAAAGCCTCTGTGTGTAAAGTCTTGTTTGTGTCAAAGCTTCTGTGTGTAAAAGCTTTTCTTTGTAAAAGATTATCTGTGTAAAGTTTTGTCTGTGNTAGTACGAAGTAGTACTGGGAAGTGCTTTGTGCAAGGTTTGTAGTACGAAGTAGTACTGGGAAGAGCTTAGTGTAGGCTTTGTAGTACGAAGTAGTACTAGGACATGCTTTGTGTAAGCTTTGTAGTACGAAGTAGTTCTGGGACGTGCTACGTGCAAGCTTTGTAGTACGAAGTAGTACTGGGACGTGGTGCAAGCTTTGTAGTACGAAGTAGTACTGGGAAGTGCTTTGTGCAGGGTTTGTAGTACGAAGTAGTACTTGGAAGAGGTTTGTGCAAGCTTTGTAGTACGAAGTAGTACTGGGACGTGCTTTGTGCAAGGTTTGTAGTACGAAGTAGTACTGGGATGTGCTTTGTGAAGCTTTGTCGTACGAAGTAGTACCGGGACGCGCTTTGTGCAAGCTTTGTAGTACGAGGTAGTACTGGGACGAGTTTTGTGCGAGCTTTGTAGTACGAGGTAGTACTGGAACGTGCTTTGTGCAAGCTTTGTAGTACGAAGTAGTACTGGGACGTGCTTTGTGCAAGCTACTTTGTAGTACGAAGTAGTACTGGGAAGAGCTTTGTGCAAGCTTTGTAGTACTACTTAGGTTTGTAGTACGAAGTAGTACTTGGAAGAGCTTTTTGCAAGCTTTGTAGTACGAAGTAGTACTGGGACGTGGTTTGTGCAAGCTTTGTACTACGAAGTAGTACTGGGAAGAGCTTAGTGTAGGCTTTGTAGTACGAAGTAGTACTAGGAAGAGGTTTGTGCAGGCTTTGTAGTACGAAGTAGTACTGGGAAGTGATGTGGGTAAGGTTAGATGACATATGAGAAGAGATGGGATGAAGGCGAGGAGATGTCAGATGAGATGANCGAAGTAGTACTGGGAAGTGATGTGGGTAAGGTTAGATGACATATGAGAAGAGATGGGATGAAGGCGAGGAGATGTCAGATGAGATGAGATGAGATTAAGTGTGGAGTTTGAAGAGCGCAGTGTGAAGTGTG
>BGPT01000758.1:192169-206183 GCA_003297045.1 Symbiodinium sp. clade C Y103
TTCTTTGTGTAAAACCTTCTCTGTGTAAAAGCTTCTCTGTGTAAAGACTTGTTTGAGAAGAACTGGCATACGAAGAGGGGTGAAGAGCTTAGAAGGCCTCCGTTGAGACAACCTGAGNGACACGGCATGGGATGAGATGAGATGGGATGCAATGGACCATGTCCGAGAATAGCTGCACCTGAGAAGAGTTAGATGAACTGAGAAGAGATGAGATAAGTTGAGATGACATTTGAAGAGATGAGAACAGTTGTGATCAGCTGAAAAGAGTGGAGAAAAGAAGNAGAAGAGTTAGATGAACTGAGAAGAGATGAGATAAGTTGAGATGACATTTGAAGAGATGAGAACAGTTGTGATCAGCTGAAAAGAGTGGAGAAAAGAAGGGAAGACATGAGATGAGATGAGATGAGATGAAATGAGATGGGATGCATTGGACCATGTCTGAGAATAGCTGCGAGACGAGTTTGACATCAGCAAGAAAAGTTGAGAAAAGGTGGGAAGAGATGAGAATCGTTTCAAAAAAGTCGAGAGGAGATGGGAACGTTGAAGCAAGATGATGACGAATGCAGAGTTGCGAAGCTGTGATTTTTCGCGCCAGTCCCTATAGGCAAGACTTGTGTTTCGATCCTATAGTCTTAAGCTTCTCTTCTTTTGGAAACTTCCGCCACCCGCCTCGTGCGGGTCTTACTTGTATGATATGTACGTATATCTGTATGCATGTATGTACGTACGTACGTACATACATAATTTAATGTCATGGTAATAGTAATGGTAATGGGAATGGTAATTTCATGTAATCACGAAAGCTAGCTTGATAGCGGGAGTTGGATTTGCTTTAGCAATGTATTGCCGGGAGACTGGATGCAGCTCGCATGATTTTCATGCCGAACTGGTTTTGGGGCCCCCTGGTTGCAAATGANTGCCGGGAGACTGGATGCAGCTCGCATGATTTTCATGCCGAACTGGTTTTGGGGCCCCCTGGTTGCAAATGATTTTTCATCTCGAACCTGTACCCCCCCCCCCCGGCGCGGGCTCAAACCCCGCTGCGTCCATCCCGCTGGGTTTCATCTGTGACTACGCTTTCGCATGCCCACGCACACACACACACAATATTCACCGTCAGTGCTGTGAGTGTAATGCGCCGCAGTAATGCAATCTAATGTAAACTAATCTAATGTAATCTAATGTAGTGTAATCTAATCCAACGCAATCTACTCCAATTTAATGCAATCTAATGTAATCTATTCCAATATCTATATAGTCACAGTATGTAGTGTAATGTGCATGGAAATGTCAATTTAATGTAATATAATCTAACGTAATGAGAGAACAACCACTTGGATCTTGCATTCCTTTTTCAGAAGATGCACATCTTAAGATTCCCACACATTTCTTGTTCGATGGACGTATGCACTTAAGTTACCGCATTCTAAGACTTGGTCATTTAATAGTGGATATGTTTATATCTATATAAATATTGTTTTACATATAGACTATAGAAGTATTGATATGTCGGGAAGGAAAGGCCGAGGGAAAGAGGTTCAATCAGATGGTTGCAAAGTGGCTCAACCGAAGCGCCTTTCGGTTGGGGCACTTTGTATTTGGCAAGTAGGATGCTAGGAACCTACTGTTGACGCTGGTGTGCTAGGATGTCAGGGGGAGGGCTGTGGAATGATTATGGCGCATGCGAGCTAGCATCATGACACACTGCTGCTGTTAGCGTGTCAGAAACATCGAATGGTAGGCCACATATTCTCTCAATACACATCTCTCCTGTCGCAACTAGCTTTCGTCCCCTTCCCTTTGGCCTCAAGTGTAATGTAATGTAATGTAATGTATTGTAATGTAATGTAATGTAATGTAATGTAGTGTGATTTGACGTGCTGTGATGTCATGTGATGTTGTGCTATGTTATGCTTTGTTGTGCTCTGTTATGCTCTGTTATGCTCTGTTATGCTACGTTATGCTATGCTATGTTTTGCTATGTTATGCTATGTTATGCTATGCTATGTTGTGCTATGTCTGTCTGTATGCATGCATGTATGTAATGCTAAACTACAACAATATATGATATGTATGTACACGTGTACACATACATTGTTACATGCGACGCAGTATGCAAACTTAGACATGTCTGTGTTGGTGTTGTCAGCCTTGATGTGCTCTGCACCACTGATCTGCAGGATGCAGTCATGGAGGAATTTGAAGAGTTTGATGAAGATGGCCTGGTCGACTCCGATGACGACGACAACTCCTGGAAAGTAAGAAGAGCTGCCTTGAAGGCAGGGACTTCAGGGACTGAAGGGACTGGTTATATACATAATCGACAATTCTCAACAAATTTGAATTCGAACAACTTGCTGTTCGACCTTCGCTGCCTGTGCAGCGTTGGCATGCTGAGGTGCTTGAAGCGATGGTCAAAGGGCTACCAGACAGGCAAATGTGGCCGATGCAGCTGTCACCAAATTTGTAGTTCACAAACCTTCGATATTCTATTGTTTTCCTGCATAGCCACAGCGCGCCACGGAGCCTTTGCTTTGTTGGGGAGGCTTTGTTTTGTTTGGTCCAACAAAGCTCATGTTTTGAAATCTCAGCAAGCTTTCATGTGGATGACAAGAGCCGTGTGCTTGGAACGTTGAGTAAACTGATTCATTCCTGGCAACTGCACCTAGTGACTCCATTAATGTTCACTGCAGCACTTGCTCTTTTCTGTTGAACCACACAGCGAGATAGCAGCAGCCACAAGGGGTGTCACTTCTAGTCAGATGGAATGCTGGGCCCAGGGTTTGAGAGTTTGGTGGGTGCTTGCGATTGTGGCATGGGGGTGGTGTGATACAGTGCTTTTTCAGGATCTTTGTCAAAACAGTTTTCTCTTTCATTTTTCTTGGCCTCTCTGCAGTTGAGTGCCAGTCGCATTTTTATTGTGAATAAGCAACGTAGTCTGTGACTGAAAGCTTCTAGGGTTGTGCTTCAGTGAAAGTTTATCCTTCAAAATGGTTTTCTTGTCAATCTTTATCAAGTGCTGAGAGTTTAGCGATCCTACCTTTTGCGCATGGGTGTGCGTTTTGGCAACTTTCCAAGTCTCAAGTACGGTAATCGTTCTGGACATTTTCTTCTGACTTTAACTACGTCTCGCTTCATTTGCGGAGTTTTCTTATTTGCATTTTCCATGTTGACTCAAAGCTTTTGCTTCCGCAATTATGCTTCGAATCCATGAACGACTCCGCAGGTTAGATGAGATCTATGCCAAGTTTGCGCAGCCACTGATCAATCGCTTCAACGAACGACCGAGCCCAAGCACCTTAATTTAGCCACAACAGGCATTGCAGGGCACGGCACCGCCAAACTTTTTCTGCAAACTGGCAGGTGAGGAAAGCGTCAAGCTCGATGTTTTCACAACTTTTGGAGAAATGGCACAAGCTGCTGTGATCAAGGTTTGGAAGCTTTGTGTTTGCGGGATGTCAAGTGTCATAAATGCACATGTATCACATCCATTATACAAACGTTTCATTTGGACTTTGACAATGCGGGATAAAGTACAGTCCCATGATCCGTGCCGTGTATACCTTGTCAGACACAGCCTTTTCTGGTCGCCTCTACTGGAGCTCCTTCTGCGCCTTCCTCCTCCGTTTTGGAGGCAGAGTTTAGCGTCAAAAAAAAGGACGTGTGCGTAACACGTACATGGAGACTATACCATGCTATAGATTCATATTCTTTTTACACCAATGTATATAAGATTTTGATACATTATATGAGGAGATATGTAGGACAGATGATATGTTTTCAAGATATTTGTATGAGTGAAAGTTTCGCTTGCAGGTGGAGCGTCCTGCGCCCCCTAAGGAGCTTTGGCAAAAGCATGTGATGAGAGAACTATGAATGCACCAATGCTCTGCACCACAAAGACAGTTGAACTCAGTTGCACTTCTAAGCCCTTCGGCATCCTTCGGCCCTGCTGTGAGGAGAGACCGAATGCTCATCATTTGATCGCGGTTATGCCCTCATGCATATCTCAGCTGAACAAGCAGATGCGCTCCAAGGCGCAATTGCTGACCAGTGCTGACCCGCTGTTCATGCTGCTGTGATTATTTTGAATGGTTTTGAATGACATTGTGACAAAGCGAGCAAGAGAAAGGAAGAGACCCACTAGTCACTAGTCCACGGAAAAGGAAACCTAAGCATTGTGGACCTTCCCATTTGAAGGATGGCTTGACTCTATTTTGGGAATCCGGAACCGATTGAATGGATTTAGTGCAGCCTAAAACTGACTCCGACACAAATTCGGAACAGGTCCTGTATTTGTTGCCAGGACCGAGTCTCTGTTTTGTTGACTTCCGTGAAAATTCGCGACCCTATTAATTAGTATTAGCACATATTAGCACCTGCTCAAATAGTTCTGGTCTACCTTTTGCTTGTGCCGGTGCTCCAGGTTCAGGACTTGGGTCCCCTATACAGGAAACTTCAAAAGTCCTTGCATTGGAGGATAGACCGCTTCAGAAACAAAAAAACATGAGAAACCGAAAAGGCGATTCAGAAACCAAACCGCGTCGCTTCAGAAAACAAAACAGAGCAGATCAGAAACCAAACCAAGAACGATTCAGAAACCAAAATGTTCAGTAGAGCCTCAAATGCAGATCCTAGCAATGGTCCTGTGAATTACATTTGTGTCCCAGACCCACATGGAGACTTCATTTGATTCAGCGGAATTTGATTTGGCCTTGGTCGTTCTAAGTATGGAAATGTCAATCCCCTTGCAAGTTCCGTGGAAAGTCAGTCCCCTTAGAACCAGATCCCCACAACGTTTTCTTCCGCTTTCGAGCACATGTGATAAAAAGGGGCTTCGTTCCGCCGAAGCAAAAATTGGACCTGAGCAGGCAACGTTGATTCATGCCATGCCCTTGAATGAATGGAGTGAATCCAAAAATGACCGCGCTCCCCCTGACCTTCATCACATTTTTTGAAGGTCATTGAAATTGGTAGCCGGAGCCTAAACCCCTTTCATTTTTCGATGATGGGGTTTCTTCAGAAACAACGGATCAGCCATACATGCAAAGGGCGCTAAGTCATATGCCCTAACCTCATCACCTTGACTCGAATTTGGAAAGTGCCTAAGGCTACCATGCAAAGGATGTCCTGGGCCCTTTCCATAGAGGGCGTCCAACGGCTTGGTTTGTGCAGGACCGCAACGCTCACAACCTGAACATCGACTTACTATCCTGGCATTTCTATAAGACCTCTACAATTGGTATCATCGTGAGACTTCTGTCCGATTTCGGTGACATACAGCGGAATATCCGGTATCCCAGTCTGGTAATTTCGATACCTGAGACCTGGATTTTGATTACCTCTCTCAGCGTGGCAGATGGACCGGCCGCCCGTGGTGCTGCCGCAGGAGCGCCATCAGCAGCCGCAGTTGAATTAGCAGCGCTCGAAGCAGCGCTTCTGGATGCCAGGCCAGCAGCCGTGGAATCCGCAGCGCTCGCAGCAGCGCTCGCAGCAGCGCTCGAAGCAGCGCTCGAAGACGCCAAAGCAGCCGTCAGCTCAGCGCGCCCAGCAGCAGATGAAGATCCAGCGCTGCTAGTTGTAGTGCTGGAAGTTGGATTTCTCCTTGGTAGCGGAGCAGCTTGCACACCACTTTGATTTCTGGATGGTCTATCTTCTGGGCCCTTCCATTCAAGAGAAGGTGCTACTCTGACATTTGTGCTGTGCAGCTGCACAGCTTTTGTTTACCAGATGGTAACTACTTCATTTGTGACCCATCTAAGTAGTGGTGCTCAATCTTCTGGCAATGGATGAAGCAACAATGTCGGCCTCCTAACCACGTCTGACATCGGTTCCACCTGTGTCACCCTTGGAAAAATAAGGGTAAATCATGAGCCAAGCCATCACAGCTCCGATCATCAATCCAAATGCAAAGACCATGAAGAGAATGAAGAAAAATGGGATGCCACCCGATGGCTCCATGAAGGATTGAACAGGAAAGGTTTCTCTCCAAATCCGAAGGCCGTCTTGGAAATCACCCTTGGCCACGGCAATGCGGGCAAACATGATGATGGCCTCAAGGCCTGCTTGGCAGCTTCTGGGTTCAGATTTGACTTCCCCTCCTTTCTCTCTTTCTTTTCACCTTTTTCCATCTCACTTTTCTTTTTTTCCCAAAACCATACCCATCAAAGTCTTATGCCCATTGAACTTCTCGGCGGAGAGCACTTTGGTGCCGAGATCTGCAGGCAGCTCTGCGCTCGGTATGTGGCGCGCCAACCACTCGCCCATGTTCACTTTGGAGCGAAGGATATGCGCACGCTTCTTGAGGTGTCTTGCGCGCCATGAGCCGGAATCACCGACCACAATCGCGAGAGCAGCAGCGTTGTCGGTGTGAGAAACCGCACGAGCAGTGATGTCTAGGGCTTCTTCCATTACCACGCTCACAGCGTCCCCAGCCAGTGCCCCTTCTAGAAGTTCGACCTGTTCAGACTCGGCCGTGGATGCCATAATCACTGACTGCTTCCCAGACTTCCAAAGCAGCATTGAGGATCCCCACATCACCAAATGACACCCTGTGCAGGTTTCGCCAAAGGAGGCATCTGTGTACATGTTGAGCTGTTTCTCATTCGGATTATTCTCAAACTGCAACCCAGGATCCATAGTGTTGGCCAAATAATACCACACGTTCTTGGCCAAAGCAATCACTTGAAGTGGATCCTTGGTGATCATGGAGGCAAGCTTGTTGATCACAAATGACAAATCAGGCCTTGTTCTTGTGGAAAACCAGACCAGCTCACCAATGACTCTCTGCGCTTCTTTGATGTTGGCAGCATCTCTGCCTGGCGGAGGTTCGGTAAGCAACGGAATCTTTCTTTTGGGCCACTCTTCTGGGTGACCTCCAAGGTTTCTGGCCAACAAGCCTTGGATGTAGTTCTACTGGACCTGGAGCATCCACCATTTTGAGGCATCACGAGAAAGTTCAGCTCCAAGGGAGCGCGCGCCTGAGGTTTCATTGACTTCCTCAGGGATCGAAGTCTCCCATTTGGACTGGATGGCCGGGATGGTTGAATCTGCTACCTCATCCTCTCCCAAAACCAAAAGATGATCAACATACACCAAAAGAAGCCCAAACACCCAAAAGAAGTCCAAGTAGTTGATGAGTTTGAGCACACTGAATCCTCCAGAGATTCCGCTCGGTGATCATTTGATCCAAGGCAGCGTGAGCACCGCCACGACAGGAAATTTCCAAATCAGCCGTGACAATGTTCCGGGGTGATCCGCCCACCATTTTGGGCTCTCCCGATATTCGTAGGGGGGTATGAGGATTCCATGACCCCCGGTTCTGCGAGTCCTGCCATCACAAGCAGAGTCAAGGCTCCAAGGGCATTGCGGAAGGCGGTGCGAATGTCACAAACCTTCCCTTCCACTTCTTCTGAGCTGCAATCAAGATCGCAATTGCCGCGTCCCACAAGTCTGGCCTTCAATTTGCCAGATTCAGACTGGGGCGAGGGCTTAACTGTGTAGACCAACTTGCTGGGCAGAATCTTGTGAAACCAACCTTCCACCTCCTTGGAATCGATCTTTGCCAAAGCCTTCTCGGTGTCAAAGAGAGATTGGAACTCAGCCTCAATTGGTGCCAGCCGTTGATTTAAGTTCCGCCTCGCTTCTTGTTGAGACACAATCCTGGTCTGAAGGACCTCCTCGGCAGTGCTGTCGCAAGTCTTTGGTTTCATAGATACAATGGGGTCCATGGTGACATAGGACTTGGATGGCTCGTCATCCATAGCATGCCTCATCTCTTGGTCAATCGCATGCCTCATCTTCCTCACCTTCTCTTCCTTTTCTTCCTCCTCTGGTCATTTTTCATCTCGACCCTCACCTTTCTCCAGGTGACATTCTCCCCCCAAAGCAAAGTGATTGAGCACGACCTCTCCTCGAATTCTTCGACGAACCTCAGTTGGAGCCAGCTCATCTTCAAGCCCAATCCAATCTTGTAGCTGATGCATCACCATGCGCGTCAAAGCGAGCATTCCATCCTGACGCTCGACCCAGTGGCCATGGTGAACAGGAAAGGCCGACGTAGAGGGCTTTCTCTTGAGTTGGCATGAGCCCCTTCCTTCGCCAATATTTTTTGCGAACCAACACTTCTGAGAGGAATGCTGGCTGGTCTGATGCCTTTGGAAGTTGCTGTAGACGAAGTTGCTCATTCAAGCTTCGAGCAGCCACATGCCATCAGGAGAACGGCGCTGATGCCGCATGGAGCAGCCGCCGTATTTCGGCTTTGACCCATTGGACGGAGGCCTCAACCCGCCCAGTACACTGAGGTTGGTCTCCCGGGGTGAAGGTATCAAGAGTGGACCTGGATTTGCACCAACTATCAAGTGCCGTTGGCAAAAACCCACCACCTCGATCAGAGGGGATCTGGGAAACCATATAGCCGTCACTTCTCAAGCGAAGATACGTGTCCACAATGGCTCGAAGGACATCTTGTTGCCTTTTTGATTGAATCGAAGTGCACAGCCTGGTGACTTTAATTGGAGGCAACTTGCGCTCCTCTTCCTCAGGTTGATGTTCTTTTTCGCCTTTCTTTTCTTCACCTTGACTTTCCTCTTCTCAACTTCTCTTTCTTCAGCTTGCCTTTCTCTCTCCTGCTGCAGCTCCCCCCAAACATCGTCGGCATCTTCGATTTCTTTAGGTTCCTCCTCCTCTATTTCTGGTGCTCCGGCGGGAATCTCGGGAATGACCAAGTCTTCAAAGTCATCACCGCCCTGACCGGGAGACAACCAGGTAAATGCTCCCCACCAAGAGATACTTTGCTTCCAAAACGAAGTCCTCCACAGGGTCACGACTTCAGGCATTGTGGCCCAATCAACCGGTTGCTGAACAGACAACTTAATGGGGATTTCACCGCCATTGGATTTTCGGACTTCTTCAGAGATCACGAACAGAAGCAGAATGCGCATCAAGAGCACATTGTCCATGAAGACCTGCTGTTATTCAAAGGAGCTCAGACCAGAGATGCCGAGATGCCATGTTCGCCACCATTCCATGATCGCAATGGCCATGGCATGTCTTGTCCTGGAACTTGCTGGTGCCGCAAGACAGAGCGCGTCCGGCATGGGGGTCCACCTATCCATCCCTTGCAAGGACCATTCAAAGCAAGGCGCAGCAAGAGGGAGGAACCCTTTCCACTTGGTCCCAAATCCCTCTCTTCCTTGCCATGCAGCAAGTCAAGTTCCCACAGCAACCTTCAATCTCCTCCAATCTTATGGAAGGCTCTACGCAATGTGTACCCGGAATCTTCGCCGGAAAACGCATGGATCAGAACTCCATCCCCTTGAGATCATCGGCAGGTTGATCAATGAGAGCTTGTTTGATGTTGTCGGGCAAGTTGGCAAAGATTGGATGTTCATGGACTAACCGTTCAACCCACTGAACTTCACAGCTGGCTTTCACCTGGATGGACTTGATGGCAATCTTGGCCGCACCCTTGATCTCTTGAATCAGTTGTAGTGCCACTCCATGCGGAACCATCGGGCAGCCATCCCGAAGTAGCGCATCAAGACGACCCATAGTAGGGTGAAAAATTTCCAAGTGTCATTGTCGCTTCAGGCAATCGAACATTGCCAGAAGACCCATTGGGACAATTGGTTCTGCACCCTCCTCCCCGATGATGAGTCCAGTAGGCGACAGCCTCATAGTCACTTGCTGTTCTCCCGCCAACATGACATCCACAGCACTTTTTCTCCTTCGCGTCGGGCACGTAGGGGATGAGTAGCTCCACTAACAAGCAAGCCACTGAGATTCGACTGAGCCATCTTGGAGATCCGAATAGGTTTGAGGGACGCCCTTTTGATCTCAACCGACTGCTTCTGCAGCTGTGCCATCCTTGGTTGTCACTGCCTTTTCTTTTGGATCCGTCTGTTCAAACTCTGTAGCATCCTGTTCGCCTCGCCGGTCAGGACCCTCATTGTATCCTCCCCTCCACCTTCTCAGCCTCAGAAACTCCGTCTGGTCATCTTGGCTGCTTTGGGCTTGGGGTCCTGCATTCGAGGGCAAGTTGTAGCCAAATGCTCCTTGGATCCACGAGACCAGCAGACGTTGATCATCCATGACCTGTCCATATGGGCAATTCCTTGCTCTTTTGCACCCTGTGTCGCTCAAGGGTGACTTCTTGGCTTCTTCTTCCTTAGGTTTTCCCCGACCTCTCAGTCTTTCCTCTTTCTTCGGAGCCTCCTCGAATTTGCGAATGGCCCGTGTCCTTTTTCTTGGCATGTTGCTCCAGCTGTTAGGAGATGTTCACTGTATTTCGTGACTGACTCCAGGGTCGGGACCGTGTCAACAAGAAGTGAATTTCACACCAAGCCCAGCCTGAAATTCAGGTCGGGGTAGGGGCCACTTCCTCCTTCAATGGCTCTGGAAGCAACGCCATGAGGAGGGAGGCAGCTCTCGTTTCCATCGTTTCTCCTTCAAAGATTCAGGCAAAACTGGACTGTGGGTCAACCGGGAGCCATATGCTGATTGTAGGGTGACGCTGTCCACGGTTCCACAGCTCGGAATTTGGGGTGAGATCAGTGATATGCCCCTCCAAACACGTGACCCAATCACCAAAGTCAATCGGAGCACTGTCATCCGACAAATCCGGCACAAGCGAGGTAGTTGTGGGTTTCCTCGCGCAACCTCATCATCATCGCCCAGCTCCTCTTTGGATCGCAGCATATAGATCTTTGCATTGACATTGATTGCATGCCTTCAACGATTTACAGAAGAACTTGGATGGCTGGATCTCCCGCATCTCTCTCGCCAGAGGATTGCTCAGATCCATTGTCCATCCCTTGATCGATACCTTGCTGAGGCTCTGCTCCGTCCTCCTTCTGATGACCTTGCCGAGCTGCTGCTCCGTCCTCCTTGCTGCGGACTTGCTGAGCTGCTGCTCCGTCCTCCTTGGTGCGGACTTGCTGAACTGCTCCGTCCTCCTTGTGCACCTTTTGCCTCTGAGTGACCATTGAATTCAGCAAAACTTGCTGGGTTTCTACCCCGTCTCCTTTGTTGGATTCCCAAAAACTCCCACAGATGTCAAAGTTCCCCACAAGCTACCGACTTGTCCTCAGGAGTCCCATACCGAGATGTCTCACGTTTTGCCTCCTCCAACTCACCTCTCAACCTTTGGTTTTCCGTTTGAGATGCTCTAAGTTGAAGTCCAAGCTGCTCAATCATTCGAAGACGCCATTCATACTCTCGTTGACGCTGTTGCTGGAGCCCTTGCAGATGATCGAGCCCTGGCAAGGTCCATTCGAAAGGCTCAGGAGCCGCCAGGATCTGCCGCTTGCTGAGACCCCCGTCCAAACGGTAACATAGATGAAAGATTCCGCGGACCGTTCAGCTTTGCAATTTGCTCAGAAGTGAAGAGTGGAGCAGGGGAAGGCATAGGTGGAGCATACGAGACTGGTGGACCATTTGGAACAGTCACAATTCCATTCTCTTCCTTGTCCTTTTTCTCTCATCATTTGGATCTACCCATGGTGTGTTTTCCAACTGTGTGCAGTGGCTCTATCGGTGAAACTGAAACCCGTTTCTCTCCAGGAGTTTGAAAAGCATTTGACCTAGCGCCCTTGACGCTCTTCTGTCTTTCCCTCCGCCCTCCCTGGAGTCCTGGTCGCAGGCACCAGCTCTTGCCCGATCACTTCGAAGTTGTCCTTCTTCTCCTCAGCAGCCGCTGCTACGCCCGCATCAGCGCCCGCTCCAGCGCCCGCTCCACAGCGGCTTCAGCCGCCGGCAAATCCGCTGCTGTCGCCGAAGTTCTCGCTGCATCAGCGCCAGTCGCCAGCGCGCCATCAGTAGGCATCGAAGTGGCAGAAGCCGCCACATTGTTTCGGCTCTGCATGGAGATGTTGGGTTTTGCTTGGGGTGTTTTCTTACAATCAGATTTTGGGCCCATAACCGATAGAAATGTCAATCCCCTTGCAAGTTCCGTGGAAAGCCAGTCCCCTTAGAACCAGACATCCACAACCAAAAACCCAAACACCAAAAACCACCAATCTCTTCAGCTTTGCTGTTGTGACACCGACCGCGACCTTTTCCGCGTTCGAGCACATGTGATAAAAAGGGGCTTAGTTGCGGAAGTGGGTTATGAGAGTGTGTATTATGCCGGTGTTCGGCCGAAGCAAAGGTTGACCTGAGCACGCAACATGTTGATTCGTGCCATGCCCTTGAAAGAATGGAGTGGATCCAAAAATGTTCGCACCAACAATCCACATTCATCTTCATTTGCCGTTTATACCAGGATGTCCTTGTGGCTATTCTGGTCGCTTGGCGACGACAACCGCCCGCACGGGAGGTGTTAGCTCCGGAGTTCCAATAAAATCATTAGCAGGTTCTACGTTGGGCCTTTGTACGGCTCATATTGGGAGTATGGTGGGCCCACGACGTGGGCCCATATTGGGCTATGTTGGGGGCCATGCTGGGGACCATGCTGGGCCTATGTTGGGCCCATGTTGAATTTGTTGAACCTGTGGTGCGGCATGTTGGGCCCATGTTGGGCCCATGTCGAGCCTTTCAAAAACGTGGAAAAACAGGATTCTAGAATGTTCTAGAGCAATCAAAAAAGCCCTCCTTGATTTAAGACCTAAGAGCTATTTACAACTCTTCCAGTTCACGCATGCACACACAAAACGCCTCGGCACCTTCGGTGCGGGCGGATCATCTTGCAGATTCCCTGTCATTCGGTATTCTGCTACATTCGCACGTGTGCACTAAGTTCGCACATGCACAGGTCAGACTCATCGAACTAAGCTTTTCGACAAGAAAAACCAGACCACTCGCATTAAAAAAAGGGGGGGCCACTATTTTTGTGTTCCTTTTTTTTGGCTCTGTGTGGCTCTCCCTGGCTCTCTGTGGCCTCTGCGGTTTCTGTGGTTTCTGGCACTTCTTCGCTTCGTTGACTTCTGTAGTTTCTGTGGCTTTCGGCTTTTGGCTTCTGTGGCTTTCAGCTCTTGGCTTCTGTGGATTCTTGGCTTATATGTCTTCTGGCTTCTGTTACTGTCGCTTTGGGCTCGTATGGTTTTGTTTTTTTCGTGGTTTTCGTTGGTTTATTAATGGTTTCTTGGGTTTGTGGTTTTGGGCTTGTGTGGCTCTTGGTTTCCGTGGCTTTTGTGTTTTCATCCTTCAACATCCCAGAACAACATCACCAACAACCAGCGAACACGACAAGGACAAATTAAAGGACCGGATAACCCCACAATTCAATTCCTTCCAAGAAGCACCAAACAGATGTTAAAATGAGATGGTAGAGGCAGGAAAGAGAGAGGACATGGTGGAAGAAAGATTGTGTTCAAGAACTTGTGTGTGAAAGTGCTGTGTGTGACAAAGTTGTGNAGGAAAGAGAGAGGACATGGTGGAAGAAAGATTGTGTTCAAGAACTTGTGTGTGAAAGTGCTGTGTGTGACAAAGTTGTGTGTCAAAGAGTTGTGTGTGGAACTGCTGCGTGTGAAAGACTTGTGTGTGACAATCGGTCAAAGAGTTGTGTGTGAAAGTGCTGCTTGTGAGCGACTACTGAGTCAGCTGCAATTGCATCATGATCAAGGTCTCAGGACATGCCTTTAGGTGTGGTATTTCTTTACTTTTGATGGTACTTTGGTGAGGNNNNATCATGATCAAGGTCTCAGGACATGCCTTTAGGTGTGGTATTTCTTTACTTTTGATGGTACTTTGGTGAGGTCAGTTGTGCACGCAATTCGTCTGACAACGTAAGCCGTCTATGGAGCCTCGGCTCAACTACTCAAATGACAGCAGAGGGCCCTCGAGCCTTATCACNAAAATTGCATCGCTGTACTAGAGTGCATCTGTCATCAACTAACCCCCATGGGTCCCTAATTTTCATGTGTCCCCGGTGTGTCTTAGGTCCTTGGGGTGCTGCCGAGGTTTGGCGCAGGTTTCCCTGTTCAGGTTGGTTAGGCGCTTCTGTTCCCCTCCCCCCCTTTCGCTGGTCTGTTGAGGTGCTTTCTGGGTGCTAGGTTCTGGTTTTTCTTTCCTTCCC
>BGPT01000758.1:206593-248868 GCA_003297045.1 Symbiodinium sp. clade C Y103
TTTCGACCGATATGGCATGGGGCCAAGCCAAGAACCCCTATCCGAACAATTTCCAGACTTTTCGTTTGCTCCACGGTCACCGCAATCTGATTTCAGGAACCCTTCTTGACACAGTGTCAACGAACTTCGAAACCAGCTTCCATTCCACTTACTGCTATAATTTTGTGTTTTGCATGACTGCACTCTAGTCACCAATTCGATAAGATGTTTCTGTTCAAAAGTGTGACAAAGTTGTGTCTCAAAGAGTTGGCTGTGACAAGGTTGTATGTGACAGAGTTGTGTGAGTTGTATGTGACAATGTTGCGTGTGAGAGAGTTGTGTGTGTGTGACAATGTTGTATGTGTGAGAGTTGTGTGTGACAATGTTGTGTGTGAGAGAGTTGTGTGTGAAAGTGCTGTGCGTGACCAGGCTGTGTGTCAAAGAGTTGTGTGTGACAAGGTTGTGTGTGAAAGAGTTCTGTGTGAAAGGGCTGTGTGTGAGAAAGTTGTGTGTGAAAGAGTTGTGTGTGACAATGTTGTAAGTGAGAAAGTTGTGTGTGACAATGTTGTGTGTGAAAGGGTTGTGTGTGAAAGTGCTGTGTATGTGTGTGTGTGTGTGACAAAGTTGTGTGGAAGTTGTATGTGGAAGTGCTGCGTGTGAAAGACTTGTGTGTGACAATTGGTCAAAGAGTTGTGTGTGAAAGTGCTGTGCCACGCAACAAAGGCAGATGTCACCAAGTGCCAACGCAAAAAAGGGGCGGCGCCCCAGGCGACCAGCGGCGACCAAGGCAGCAAAACGAAGGCAGATGTGACCAAGTGCAAAGAGGCGCGGCGCGCCAGGCGACCAGGCGGCAACCAAGGCCGCCACCAGAGCCAGCCCAGTGCCGTAAGTGCCACGCCTGCCACACAAAACGAAGGCAGATGTCACCAAGAGCCACGCCTGCCACACAAAACGAAGGCAGATGTCACCAAGTGCAACGCCTGCCACGCCAAAGAGGCGCGGCGCACCAGGCGACCAGGCGGCGACCAGTGCCGTAAGTGCCACGCCTGCCACACAAAACAAAGGCAGATGTCACCAAGTGCAGGCGATGAGCGGTGACCAAGGCCGCCACCAGAGCCAGCCCAGTGCCGTAAGCGCCACGCCTGCCACACAAAGCAAAGGCAGATGTCACCAAGTGCGTGAAACACTAGTGTGTGAGAGAGTTGTGTGTGAGAGAGTTGTGTGTGACAATGTTGTGTGTGAGATAGTTGTGTGTGACAATGTTGTATGTGTGAGAGTTGTGTGTGACAATGTTGTGTGTGAGATAGTTGTGTGTGACAATGTTGTATGTGTGAGAGCTGTATGTGAGAATGTTGTATGTGTGAGAGTTGTATGTGACAATGTTGTGTGTGAGAGAGTTGTGTGTGTGAGAGTTGTATGTGACAATGTTGTGTGTGAGAGAGTTGTATATACAATGTTGTGTGTGAGAGACTTGTATGTGACAACGTTGCATGTGTGAGAGTTGTATGTGACAATGTTGCGTGTAAAAGAGTTGTGTGTGTGAGAGAGTTGTGTGTGACAATGTTGTATGTGTGAGAGTTGTATGTGACAATGTTGTATGTGTGAGAGTTGTGTGTTACAATGTTGTGTGTGAGATAGTTGTGTGTGACAATGTTGTATGTGTGAGAGTTGTATGTGACAATGTTGTATGTGTGAGAGTTGTATGTGACAATGTTGTGTGTGAGAGAGTTGTGTGNTTGTGTGTGACAATGTTGTATGTGTGAGAGTTGTATGTGACAATGTTGTATGTGTGAGAGTTGTATGTGACAATGTTGTGTGTGAGAGAGTTGTGTGTGTGAGAGTTGTATGTGACAATGTTGTGTGTGAGAGAGTTGTGTGTGACAATTTTGTATGTGTGAGAGGAGGAGGCGGGAGGAGGAGGAGGCGGAGGCGGCGGGAGGTGCAGAGCAAAAGGCAGACTGCCAGCAGGGAGTCGCTGCAGCTTCCCCCCTTTTCTCCCAACCCCCCTCCAATTTTTTAAGTGCAACCCCTGCGCCGCCAACAGCCATCAATCCGTAACAACATCACAGCAGGAAAAATTATGTGTTACATAAAAACAACTACCAAAAAACAAAGTACAGAACAAGAACAAACAAAAGCAGGTAACACCCGTAGCATGTGGCCGAAACAAGAAAAACACTGCAAAATGCTGCAAATACTGGGGACATAAGACATTTTAGTTCCAAAATGTTGCAAATAGAGTGGACAAATAAGATTTTACTAGAATGCTCCAAATTGCAAGAAAAACAACCGCAGGCAGACTGCAAACAAAAACAACAAATCCTCAAAAAAAGAGCCCGACTAATTCGGGACCTTTAAACCATATCCTCTTCGGATCTTTCATCACGTTGCACTTCACTGCGTCAGGCTGCCAAAACTCGGCAGGGTGCGCTAGCACTTTTGCGGATTTTGTTGACACCTTAGTGAAATCACTTTCAGATGGACCTGCCAAGATCCATTCCAGGATTGCTTTCAATTTTGTGTTTAAGTTCTTTTACTTTGTTTGATACCTATTGTCCATATTTTTTCATTTGGATGCATACTGAGGTCTGAATGTATTCCGCAGCATGTAGAACCAAATATTCCACAGGCACCAGTACTAAATTTCCAGTCCCAAAAGGGCCTGCTTCGAATTGTTTTAATCAATACGTGTTTTTTTGTTCATCAATCGAGCCAGGTAAAGGACGAGTTGATTCGGGCCATGAAGGAGTCCAACTCTTCAATGCGGCTGGACAGCTTGGTTCTGATGAGGCAGGGCTGTTTCGGCACTGGAGGTGCTTGAGGCTGTCCGCATACTGAAAACGTTTGTCATATTTTTCCATGTTTATTTGTTGAGTTGCTGAAACTGTGTTTGGCTCATGTTAACTCAATCAGTCTAAATTGATCCATGACGCCCAAAGTTGCAGCAGATCCACTCAATGAATGCTGCTTCAAATGCCGGTTGGAATTAAATATATACCATTTTTGGATAGTAGCTTTGTTATTGTTGATGACTCTTAGTTGCCATCCAATCTGCTACCGATTCTGGCTGATTGAAAAAACAGTGCTTTCCACTTGGCCCTCATTGATGTTGATGTAGCGCGGCATAGAAGTTGAAACGCTATTTTCTTTTTCCTGGAAAAGGCAGCATGAGAAGACAACTCTGAACTTGAGGGTACGGGGGTGAAGTGCCAAAATGAAAATATGTTTGTTATTTTCTTTCACAACATTGGGATGTCTTTTCTTTGCAAGTCAGGAGCACATTTCTAGAGCGTATGTACATGTGCCCGTTCCTACTTTTGAGTGTGGGTTTTCGAATGTGTGTAACTCCTTTGTCGAAGACAAGGTTGGGGGTTAAAAACCTCACTTGAAATGGTGATCAAATGATGATGATCCACCACTACCAAGTACTGGCAGCGGAAGACAGCCTTGTTTTGCCGGTTTCAGATTGTGCATTCTTCAAAACAAACCGAGAACAAGCCTGATGCATCGGAACAAGACGCCATATCGGCATGTTTTCCATGTCTACACAAACATCAAATTAGATGGTGCCGTGCTTGTTTCGAGTCTCTACAAACAAACGGCAGAGTCTCAAGTCGGGAAGCGTGCGTATATTACTTGTGGATCCAGTATGGTCGCGGTCGTGGTCGTGGTCGTCGTGGTCGTGGTGGTGGTGGTTGTGGTCGTTGTCATAGTTGTCGTCGTCGTCGTCGGCGGCGTCGGCGTCGTCGTCGTCGTCGTCGTCGTCGTCGTCGTCGTCGTCGTCGTCGGCGGCGTCGTCGTCGTCGTCGTCGTCGTCGTCGTCGTCGTCGTCGTCGTCGTCGTCGTCGTCGTCAGTCGTCAACGTGGTGGTTGTGGTCATGGTTATGGTTTGGCTTTGCTTGTTGTGGTTGTTGTGGTTGTTGTGGTTGTTGTTGTGGTTGTTGTGGTTGTTGTGGTTGCTGTCGTTGTCGTTGTCGTTGTTGTTGTTGTTGTTGTTGTTGTTGTTGGTTGTTGGTGTTGTGGTTGTTGTTGTTGTTGTTGTTGTTGTGGTTGCTGTTGTTGTTGTTGTTGTTGTTGTTGTGGTTGTGGTTGTGGTTGTGGTTGTGGTTGTTGTGGTTGTTGTGGTTGTTGTGGTTGTTGTGGTTGTTGTGGTTGTTGTGGTTGTTGTGGTTGTTGTTGTTGTTGTTGTTGTTGTTGGTNGGTTGTTGTGGTTGTTGTGGTTGTTGTGGTTGTTGTGGTTGTTGTGGTTGTTGTGGTTGTTGTGGTTGTTGTTGTTGTTGTTGTTGTTGTTGGTTGTTGGTGTTGTGGTTGTGGTTCTTGTGGTTGTTGTGGTTGTTGTTGTTGTTGTTGTTGTGGTTGTTGGTTGTTGTTGGTTGTTGTTGGTTGTTGTTGGTTGTTGTTGGTTGTTGTTGGTAGTTGTTGGTAGTTGTTGGTAGTTGTTGGTAGTTGTTGGTTGTTGTTGGTTGTTGTTGGTTGTTGTTGGTTGTTGTTGGTTGTTGTGGTTGTTGTTGGTTGTTGTTGGTTGTTGTTGGTTGTTGGTTGTTGGTGTTGTTGTTGTTGTGGTGTTGGTGGTGGTTGTCGTTGTTGTTGTGGTTGTTGTGGTTGTTGTCGTTGTTGCAACGTGGTCTGCACCGTGCGAGGCACCTAGCTGAAAACTTTGTTCAAGCCATTATGTACCAGCAGCTCGCCACAGAGCTATGTCTGCCACCAAGAAAGTTTGAAAGATGCGGAGTCAAGGCATAGCTTGGCATAGCTTCGGTGGACAGTGATAATGATGGTGGTGCAACCCTGCCTTGAAGTGTTAAGCGTGGCTTCCTGTCTAAGGCCCTTTGTTTCTTTCTTGTTGTTCTGACACCTACTACAAGTCCATTGCGCAGGCTGGGTGCATCTTCACACAGACGAGTTGCATGTTTCCTCCCAACAGCTGTGAGTGTAGTGTAGCTGGGATTAGTTTGCTTTGGTGAGGGGTCCTGACCACTATGGATCTGGGGGTGCTGACGGGCAGCTCCGGTTCATGTTCTGAAAGGTTCCAGACTTCTGGGCGGTTCCGAAAGAGTAAAGGTCTAATCTAAGTTCACTGCGCGTGAGTGCGCTTTAGAAGGTTCTCAAGGTCCGAACTTTCGGAGAGATTCCAAGTAAAGGTTCGATGTGAGGTTACTATTCAGAATTCATGGAGGAAACTCAAGGTGATGCTTCCGGTCTGTATCTCGAAAGAGTTTCAACCAAGCCCTGGTCTTACTCCTAGCATATTACTGATTGATTCCGGGGTCGCCTGTCCATGCAGCATTTGGAGTGTGTTCATTCTTACCTGTTTGCTGTGGCAAGTGTCCGTCACATTGTTGCTACATTGCTTTTTGGTGCTTGGCAACATAGACAAGGTGTTGCGGGCGGTTAGGGAACTTGCTGCTGCTGACAGCTCTCATTCTTGCAACCACCACTCTCTCCTTTCCAGTGGTCTGAAGGGTGTTGTTCAAGGGGATGCAGCACATGATGTTGCTCTGTTAGAGAGCTGTTTTGTCCTGGAGCTTGCCATGAATTGAAGAATTTGAGAATTCTTTCGCATTACCTCCATCATGCCTCCATCCTGCAGATACAATTTACAAGCCTTCCCAGCCTTCCTTAAGTATGCTGCAACTTGCAAATCTTGGTTACCTACTCCTTGATTGTAGTGTTGAAGCCAGTTCAACTTGAAGGCACTTCGTGCAATCGGCGCCTATGTTTACACGCTCAGGCATGATTTGAGACATGAATTCAAATGACCCTATCACAGACTGGCAGACAGACTGGCAGACAGACTGGTAGACAGACTGGCAGACAGACTTAGAAGACTCCTATGGTTCTGCTCCTTTGTTTCGCTGAGAGGCCAACTCCTGAGCAAACAAGCACAGAGCTCAAGGAGATGATACCTGTCTTCGAGGCGCTGAAATGCTTTCAGGTGCTGTTTTCAGGTGCTGTTTTCTAATGAACTTCAAAAGACTGCAGCCAAAAGAGCCCAAATCCAACATATAGAATAAATTTGAATAAAAGCAAGAATCTTGTGGGAAAGCATGAGAAAGTCCTCAGAAACCCTCGAAGTTTCTGGATGATTTACACCTGGAGCATCATGGAGCTGTGCAGGTGCTGAAAGCGAAGCTTCTTGCCACTGACATTGACCAGGAGGCCAAAGTATGACGTATGACGTACGTATGAGTTTATAAGGAACACAATATAATATGATATAATATGTATAATATGCGTACATACATACAGATACAGTATATTTACGTATATATATATATATATACATAGCCAATACATCCAGCAGCAGCGCTTGTTGGGTTTCAGTCTCTGGGTCTCGGACTGGTGCGCCACCGAAGCAAGGCACTCAAAATCCGAATGGAAACCCGGATCCCTGAAACCTGGAATCCTTATTGCTGGCTTGCAAAGATGGGTTAACACACGCACATAAATGTAATGTAATGTAATGGATGTATGTATGTAATGTAATGTAATGAAATGAAATGAAATGAAATGAAATGAAATGTAATGTAATGTAATGTAATGTAATGGATGTATGTATGTAATGTAATGTAATGAAATGAAATGAAATGAAATGAAATGTAATGTAATGTAATGTAATGGATGTATGTATGTAATGTAATGTAATGTAATGAAATGAAATGAAATGAAATGTAATGTAATGTAATGTAATGTATGTAATGTAATGTAATGTAATGTAATGTAATGTAATGTAATGTAATGTAATGTAATGTAATGTAATGTAATGGTATGCAATGTAATGGTATGCAATGTAATGGTATGTATGTATGTATGTATGTATGTATGTATGTATGTTTTGTATGTTTTGTATGTTTTGTATGTTATGTATGTTATGTATGTTATGTATGTAATGTATGTAATGTATGTAATGTATGTAATGTATGTAATGTAATGTAATGTAATGTAATGTAATGTAATGTATGTATGTATGTATGTATGTATGTATGTATGTATGTATGTATGTATGTATGTATGTATGTTATGTATGTTTTGTATGTTTTGTATGTTATGTATGTTATGTATGTTATGTATGTAATGTATGTAATGTATGTAATGTATGTAATGTATGTAATGTAATGTANGTTTTGTATGTTTTGTATGTTATGTATGTTATGTATGTTATGTATGTAATGTATGTAATGTATGTAATGTATGTAATGTATGTAATGTAATGTAATGTATGTATGTATGCATGCATGCATGCATGCATGCATGTATGTATGTATGCATGCATGCATGCATGCATGCATGTATGTATGTATGTATTGTAATGTAATGTAATGTAATGTAAGTAAGTAAGTATGTATGTATGTATGCATGCATGCATGCATATATGCATGCATGGATGTATGTATGTATGTATATATACATATAAACACGTATATGTATATATACATATGTAAATATATATATATACATGTATATATATATATATGTATATGTATAAATATATGTATATGTATATAGGCATATGTATATATATATATATGCATGTATATGTATATATATACACATGTATATGTATAAATATATGTATATGTATATAGATATATTATATATATGTACATGTATATATACGACGTATATATATATATACATATATATGTATATATACATATATATGTATATATACATATATGTATATGCATATGCATGTATGTACGTATGTATATATATATACACAAGTATGTATATATATATACAGACAGATGTATATAATACATATACACACATACACACACATATGTATATAAATATGTATGTATATATATACATACAGATACATACATACATATACACGTTAGCCAGTATGAATTCGAGCAGACCAGCAGATGAGCAGACGAGGAGTGATGGTTGCAGTGCTCGTCGCAGTGCTTGCTTTGGATTGTTTTCGAAACTGTTCCTTTTTGATGGGAGTTCACCCGTTTTGCCAGGTGAAGGAAAGCGCATTAGAATGCCTTGGGCACTTGGTGGCCTGCACTGGGGACAGCAATATTTGGGAAGTGGTTTATCGAGTGCTTGCACCTTGAACAAGTTGCTTCCTTCCGCAAATGCGTGACAATCTTGTTTGCAGGACCTTCCAGACTTTCAGCCCATGATCCAAGACTGCCTCCCTTCTTTTGTGGAGCGCATCAAGAACGAGGCAACTCACATGTCATGAAGTCACGAAGTTGAGCCAAATTCGGAATTCGACTTAATCGACTCTGCATTGGATCCCCCTGCCACTCTTACTTGGAATGTCACGGAAGAAGAATGACAAAACGAATCTTGGAAGAGTGCATGGCCGAATGTCTTTTTTCAATGACATTTCGTTTTGGTGTGAAGAGGGTTCAAACCACTCAAGCTGCTCAAGGCTTCCCAACGTTAGTGTCTTGCAGGTGACACGTTCGACAGCAATCAAAGCGTTGAGGACAATCTGCATGTCCAAGGCGGATAGCTGTGAACCATTTTTGTTGACAAACTTGCGAAACATATCTCAACTCTTTGAGCCTCGTGTGAGTTCTATGCCTTGCACAAAAATGAGTTTAACTCTGCTTGACTTGAACTCTGAAAAAAGTGCATTGGAGTATATTGAGGGCCATAAACTTTTATTGACATTTGAAGGTTCAGATAGTTGCAATCAGCTCTATTCTTCCAGCGGCTCCCCTCTCAGATCGGATAAAAATCAAAAGTATTTTCCCGTGCTTTTCGACGGACGGAATGATTTGTGTGTTGGACTGAGGTCGGGAGTAGCCTGTCGCAATATTTGAGCCAGAACAGTCGTGCATTTAGGCAGGGCTCGCCGATTAGGACAGTACCGTTCCTTTCATGTGCGAGCAAGCCATAGCCGCTTGCTCTCTTTGGAAAACATATTTTTTGGACAGTCGTATGTTTGAAAAGGTTTTAGCACTGTTGGAATGGAATATTCAGCAGCCGTCTTTCCAGTGGTCTATGCTGGATGCACTTAGATGCATGTTCATGTTCAGGCAGCAATGTTTGGATGCGCTTGTGCACCTCATCAGAAAGTGCCCTTGGTGCACTCCGATGCGCGTCTGGGCTTGGGGCAGATTATCTCCGATAGCAAAAGTCACGGAACGATTTCTGCAACTTGAGTCTAATCAGCTCCGCACTGCGGCAAATGGATCGAATCAGACAGGTATGGCAGCAGCATTCCAACAGACACCACAATGCAGATACTAGGCAGCCTTGGGACATAGTTGGCATTTGGATTTCTCGAGCTGCAGTATCCTGCGTTGATGAAATTCAAAACGCTGGACCGCTCCTGCTTTGGTAGGTGACATGGTGGCGTTCATCACGGACACGGATTTGTACATCACAGATCTTTGTGTCCAGATAGCTGTCCAAGTACTTGCGCCAAGTTTGCCACGCTCTAGGATACAATTCAGAGACAATGCAAATTGTAATCCGTTGAAATCCATTGAGGTGCGCTTCTTGGAATTTCGCATCTCAAATCCTGGCAGCTTATCAGATGGTTCTGCCTGCCAGGTTCTGATCACTTCTCCGCGGATGGCGGCTTCTGTCATTGAACGCTGCGTGCCCACTCTGCTGGTTGAAATGAAGATACGGAGAGAAAATGAACATGAAGATCCATGACATCCTTGTGACACCTCTAGATTTCTAGATTTCTTGAAAAGATTCAGACACCATGTGCATTGGTGAAACGTTTGTAAACATTTGTGTTCCCATTTGTGAAACATTTGTGTCTCACAGGTGCCAGCTGTTTTGTCAGTCTGTAGATCACCGCTACTTCAAGGAAGCGCATTGGCCAGGTCCTCAGCTGTGCACTGTAGCACAGTGTGCTGCAAGTGACCATGGCTTGAAGAATCCGATGCCAAAACACAAAACTGCATTAAAACATACAAGAACTGCATGATATTGGCACAGTCATAATAGCATGAAATAGCCAATGTGTCGTAATAACTATTGTTACAAAACCATTCCGGAACGCCACACTATAGCATGTAATGTAATGTCATACAACAAAGTAATGGCAAATATTGGTTTGGAGTGGTTCAATGTGGTAAGGTTGGTTTGTAGGAAAGGTATGATACACGTGGTATGCCTGTCATGCACGTTGTGGATATAATTGTCCGTGTTGTGTATGTCAGTATGTCATCCGCTGAGCAATCTCTGGCCAGCGTTACTTGAAGGGACATCCTGTAGAATAAAGGGGTTGTCACTTGGAGTTTTCTCGAATGTCTATACATGCAGTATCAGTATGTATATGAATACATTGAGCACAGGGGGGACGAGACAAAAGTGAAGAGTCCGGGAGGACATTCACTCAAACATACGCAAGTGGAGTGTACAGTGTAGAGCAGATGCTGAAAGCGAGGTGTACGAACAAACACTGACTGTGCCGCTGAAAAACAAAGGTATATATTCATATACATTCTATTCCGCAAATGTTGGTACACATCGCTTGTACAGACTTGGTATTGTTTCTTTAGGATGCCATGGCCATGGCAGTGCTTGCCGATTTATTCACTTATTCTTTTTACAGTAAACTAGGGCCTCTGTTAACTCCGTTTGACAAAAGACGGTAACAAATACTTGGTAGGCACTGAACTTTTGAGTCAGGCATTGCAATGATTGCAAGAGAATTTCAGGCTAGCAATAGTAGTGGAAACAAACTACGCAAAGGTACAGCACACAATCGGTGAGTTTAATAGTACAAATACCATCTATTCAACAGCAAAGTGAAACAAATGAAAGTGCTACAAGTGAGAAGCAACAATTGATTGGGCATTTTCTTTTTTGGTTTGTATTTCCGTGGCTCCTGCACTTGGTCAGATTGCATTTTGCAGATTCGCTCTAATCTCTGTCCATCCCTGTGCATTCACCACAAAGGAGGAAAGGAACACCGGCACTTTTTTAAAGCGCGTGATACATGTCATTCGTTTCTACGTTGATTCTGAATGTATTTTTCTTGTGCAGATTGTGCTTTGTCAATCCTTGTCACAGCTGTGCCCCAAGGATTCGATTTTGAACTTTTTGTCTCGAGTTGCACAACACCGAGAACATTGCCCCTTCGAAAAGCTGCGACAGGACCGGTGCAAGAAAGCTAGACAACACGATATCACTTCACTTTCACAAAGCTTTGAAAGCACGACATGGCTACAGGGAGAAGTTCACTTTTAGAATCTGTTAGCTTGATTAAAATTTGATTTCCCTCGATTTGTTGCTGGATTTATTGGATATTTGCCGTTCTGTTTGCCGCTCTGTTACAACTGTTAGCTGTGCCTCGCTCTTGGCATTCTGCACGAAGTACGACGAAGTCCTGTGCAGGAGCTGAGCAATACATCAGTGATTACTTCTGCACAAGCTCAGGCAAAGTTGTGGCTGGTTGCGGCTAGTGGGGCGTGAGGGGTTGGGCAGCGTGGATTTGTGCAGTACAGTAAGTACCACTGGTAGCAGTGGTACCACTGGTACCACTGGTACC
Source organism: Symbiodinium sp. clade C Y103 (assembly GCA_003297045.1). Lineage (NCBI taxonomy): Eukaryota > Dinophyceae > Suessiales > Symbiodiniaceae > Cladocopium > Cladocopium sp. clade C. The sequence goes on from BGPT01000758.1 coordinate 218,055, forward strand.
AGTAGTACTAGAGATCTCGCTTTGAAAGGTTGATCCTTTCAGTTCAAAGGTTCAAAGAAAGACCGTGAGTATATGTCAGCAGAGTGTACTTCAGAAGCAAGTTGCAGCATGACATTTTGCAGGCTCAGCGCCATGTGCGGCTGGCATGTGATTTTATCGGACAAGCATATTTGATGTAATTGTAATCATGATACCGCGAGACCGCATGTCTCTTTGCTTGGACCAAAATGAGGCGCGTGTTTGCCTAGAATTTGAGGAACAGATCCTATCTACAAAAACAGAATATGTTCGATTTTACACTTTGCAGAACACTTCCAGCTTGCTCCGACAATATCACACATTTCACTGACAGGTCATTGGAACCCTAGCAAAAGGTCTAGCTGCTGTTACTTCTTCATCCGCGCCAGACGTGCAAAAGGCTAGAAAGAGCCATACCAGTCTTGTTCGCCAGAGGATCCCAAGCACCTTTGGTTCTCTCTCTCTCTCTCTCTGCTTTGTGCACCTCTTTTGCGTTGACGTTTCTATAGATTTCTAGCTGCTTTTGAGAGTTTGAAGGTTCAATGTCATCAATGTCATATCGTCAATGGGTAGTGTATTTGTTAGAGTGCGCCTGTGAGCTGCTTGGATGGAAAAACCTTGAATCGGTGCCATGAAGGGGAGTAAGCCGAGTAAGCCTGACTGGAAGAAAACAAAAAGAAAGGTTAGTTGATGTTAGTTGAGTCGTCATAGATCACAGTCCAGTTTTGGGCTGACATTTGTGAGTAGTTTTATCATATTTTACCCGTGTTGTTCATTGTTGTCATGTGGGGCAGAAAGTATGCGGTTTTGAGAGGCTGCTGTGCAGCACTTCTTGGAGAGCGTGAGAAAAACAGCAGGGAATTCATCTCCTGAAGTCACGCACTTAGAAGTTGCAGAAGTGTCTTGACATGTCTAGCCGTGGTTGGCTGTTTGCCACGCGAAACATACGCTAAAGACATCCCAATTCAGTGATGTTGATCTCGAATTAAATCGAGCTTCTCTTGATCTCAACAGACCCACAGAGAGGCAGACTCTTGAGGCATCACAAGACTATACAAAACTCCTCATAGCATATGACAGGTGATCCACCAGTGCGAACTTTCTCTTCTTGCACTTGGTGAGACTGGAAAGTGCCCTGCTTTTCTGCAGCTGAGTGCAACGCAGACTACTTTATGGAGCCAAGCATACAAGACTGAACAGTAGACTCGACGCCTTGTCAAGCAAAATGCGGAGTGGGAGTCTGATTCAATCTACTTTGTCACAGGGCTGGCAAAACTTTTGACAAACCAGACAGACAAACGAGCAAGACCAGAGGCCAGGCATGGGCCTGAAATCTGGGGCAAGTACATTTCTTGCAAGGAATACTAACATGTACTAGAATCTGTGCAAATCCATGTGTCTCTTCCACTGATTCTTCACGCAGTTTCTTCGTTTTGCATTTTTCCCGAGAGCGTCTGAGCGAAGGGTTCTTCTAAAAGTTGGATCTGCATATCTTGACATCTTCACATCTTCACATCCTCACATCTTCACATCCTCACATNTCCCGAGAGCGTCTGAGCGAAGGGTTCTTCTAAAAGTTGGATCTGCATATCTTGACATCTTCACATCTTCACATCCTCACATCTTCACATCCTCACATCCTCACATCCTCACATCTTGACATCCTCACATCTTCACATCCTCACATCCTCACATCTTCACATCTTCACATCTTCACATCCTCACATCTTCACATCCTCACATCTTGACATCTTCACATCTTCACATCTTCACATCTTCACATCTTGACATCCTCACATCTTCACATCCTCACATCTTGACATCTTGACATCTTCACATCTTCACATCTTCACATCTTCACATCTTCACATCTTCACATCTTCACANCACATCTTCACATCCTCACATCTTGACATCTTGACATCTTCACATCTTCACATCTTCACATCTTCACATCTTCACATCTTCACATCTTCACATCTTCACATTCTCTTTCTCTCTCTCTCTCTCTCCTCTCTCTTTCTCTCCCCTTTCACTCTCTCCTTCTTTTTCTTTCTCTCTTTAGGCCGCGGGCAGTGCCGACGAGCAGTCACGAAACGTCAACCCTCTCGCACGAAATGAGGTTCGATCATCAAAAACTGCGGGAAAATTGCGATTTCAAGGTGTCTGCTGCAACCTTTACGCACGAAATGAGGTTCGATCGTGAAAAACTGCAGGAAAATTTGCGGGTTTGAGGTGTCCGCGGCAACCCTTACGCACGAAATGAGGTTCGATCGTCAAAAACTGAGGTAAAATTGCGATTCCAACTGTCCCCGAGCAACCCTTCCCACACGAAATGAAGTTCGATCGACAAAAACTGCTGTAAAATTGCGATTGCAACTGTGCTGGATGAACCATTCCCGCACGAAATGAGGTTCGATCGGCAAAATCTGCGGTAAAATTGCGATTTTACGTCTCTGAGTAAAAGCGTCCGTGTGTGAAAGCGTCTTTGTGTAAAGGTGTTTATGTGTAAAAGGGTCTGTGTGTAAAAGTGTTTGTGTGCAAAATGGTCTGTGTGTAAAAGTGGCTGTGTGTAAAAGCGGCTGTGTGTAAAAGGGTCTGTGTGTAAAAGGGCCCGTGTGTAAAAGCGTCTGTGTAAAAAAGCGTCTGTGTGTAAAAGTGTCTGTGTGTAAAAAGTGTCTGTGTGTAAAAAGTGTCTGTGTGTAAAAGTGTTTGTGTGTAAAAGCGCTTGTGTGTAACAGGGTCTGTGTGTAAAAGGGTCTGTGTGAAAAAGCGTCTGTGTGTAAAAGCTTCTGTGTGTAAGAGGGTCTGCGTGTAAAAGGGTTTGTGTGCAAAAGGGTCTGTGTGTAAAAGCGTTTGTGTGTAAGAGGGTCGGTGTGTAAAAGTGTCTGTGTTGCAAAAAGCTCTGTGTGTAAAAGCGGTTGTGTGTAAAAGCGTCTGTGTGTAAAAGCGCATGTGTGTAAAAGGGTCTGTGTGTAAAAGCGCCTGTGTGTAAAAGCTTCTGTGTGTAAAGAGCGTCTGTGTATAAAGTGTTTGCGTGTAAAAGCGCTTGTGTGTAAAAGGGTCTGTGTGTAAAAGGGTTTGTGTGTAAAAGAGTCTGTGTGTAAATGATGAGGATGAAGATGAGGATGAGAATGAGGATGATGATGATGCGGATGAGGATGAGGATGCCCAGGTTCGAAGATGAGGAGGATCAGGATGATGAGGATGATGAGGATGAGCATGATGAGGATGAGGATGGCGGTGCGTACAGGGGCAGCGCACCCAGCGTGGTGGCACCGCCGCCACCGCCACCGCCGCCGCCGCCTCCGCCCTCCCTCCGGGAGCGGCGGAGCCGGGGGCATCCTCGAGCGCGGAGCCTGGGCCAGCAGCAGAGATGGCGCGTGGTCCGACGCGGGCGCTGCAGCGGCCGGCCGTGGTCAGTCTGCCCGCAATCAAGCGCCCGAAGCACCGATGAAAGACCGCCTGTCGACAGGCGATCACCTTGCGCTGGCTATCCGCATGCGAAAGGCAGCGAGTGGTCAAATCCTCAGAAGAAAATTAATGCACATGAAAAGTTGGTGGAGCATCTGTATCTCTATGCTGTGGAGGCTCCTTGTGTTCCATGCGCGCAGTTCTATGCGGCTCTGGCAGGCTTCAGTGAGAACAGCACATCCCAAGGGAAAAATGCGCACATCCCAAGGTGTTTGTGTGTAAGAGCAGTTGGTGTGTAAAAGCGTGTCTGTAAAAGCGTGTCTGTAAAAGCGTCTATGTGTAAAAGGGTCTGTGTGTAAAAGGGTCTGTATGTAAAAAGGTCTGTGTGTAAAAGTATCTGTGTGTAAAAAGCTCTGTATGTAAAGTTGTTTGTATAAAAGTGTTTGTGTGTAAAAGTGTCTGTGTGTAAAAAGCGTCTGTGTGTAAAAGCTTCTGTGTGTAAGAGGGTCTGTGTGTAAAAGGGTCTGTGTGTAAGAGGGTCTGTGTGTAAAAGGATCTGTGTGCAAAACCGTCTGTGACGTCTTATTTCTTTCTGCGCATCTTCCCATCTCCGCATCATCACATTTTTCAAATCCTCACATCTTCACATCTTCACCTCTTCCCATGCTCTTTTTATTTGCGCTTTATACATTCACATCTTCTTTCTTTGAGATATCTTCATATATTTCCTCTCTATGTTTCATGCCTTACGATCTTCACAGTTGCATATCTCACTGTACTTCTCTTCGCTCTCGGGCCATCCGTCGTCTAGTTTGTTCTCGTTCTTTGGAACAAGCAGTGTCCAACCTTCCCCTTTACAAAGCACACCTTTCTCAGGAGATTTATTCCCCAGCTCTTCCAACAACAAGGAAATGTCTTCAATGGAAACACGAGCACGAGAGCCAATAAAGCCTTGATGCCAAGACCTTTTGCACTTTCTTACAAGTATCTGGTGATTGAGCTTTTCTGGTCTTTGCAAGTTGCAAGGAGTCCTGCAAACGTTCCAGGAGTATTGTCGACTAATCATAGCAGACGGCAAACCAAGAAGAAAAAGTAACATGTCTTCAATTTCAGTGGGAAGTGCCTGCAAAGATGCAGGCTCAGCACGGATGAACAGATACTTGTAGATAAGTGGATTAGAACCATGAAGTTAAACACACATTTTTCATCATGTTCCCGAATGCTTCGCAAGAGTTCCCGTTTCACTCTGGGGGTTTGGGGGTGTGTTCGCCAGACGTTGCGCACCCGTTCGCAACCGTCCGCAAGTGTTCGCCCTGACAATGGCGTTGGCTGCAAATGTGGTCATTTTTAGAGGTTTCAAACGTGTCGTAACGTCGTTTCTTGTGGCAAGCGTGGCACTTTGTGACATCCCAACGTGTTCCATAACGTGTTGAAAGTCGTTTTGTGTGGCAGGCGCAATACTTTTGCGTCGTTTTCAAAAGCTGAGTTGCATGTTTCGTGGCAGGCGCAGCACTTTGGAGACCTTGAATGGCACTTGCGTGGCAGGCGCAGCGCTTCAGACGTGTCGTGTTGCGTTTTTTTGCAAATCGCATTGTCAGGGTTGCGTCCAGGAGTGAAAGCGTGCAAATTCCGTGCCAATTGGAGGTGGTAACCTTGTTTTGGGTGGATGGTGGGGCAACTCGTGACATTCCAACATGTGAGATGTGATGAAAATTGAAGGAAGCCTCGTACGAAACGCTCGTTTTCGGCTTGTCTCGATTCTCTGGTTTTCTTGTGGCGTCGCCGTGCCAATGGGGAAAGCTCCAAAACCTCTCCTTTTTGGAGGTTTCCAAAGAGGTTGCAACGTCGTTTCGTGTGGCAGGTGTGGCACTTCGTGAGATTCTCACGTGTCTGGAAAAAGTGTCGACACTCGTTTTGTGTGTGGCCAGCGCAATACTCTTGTGTCGTTTTCAAAAGTTGGGTTGCGTGTTTCGTGGCAGGCGCAACACTTTGGAGATGTCCATCTTCATTTCGTGGCAGGCGCAGTACTTTAGACGTGTCGTGTTGCGTGTCTTTTGCGAATCCCATGATGAGGGCTGCGTCAAGTGGTGACAACGTAGACTTGACCCTCTCCACTCTCTATTCCACGCATTCCTGCACACTCCACACTCCACACTTCACACCTTACACTCCACGCTCCACACCCTACACTTTACACCTCGCACTCCACACTCTACACTCCGCACTTCACACACTACACTTTACACTCCCCACTCCATGCTCCACACTCTACACTCCACCCTCCACACTCCACGCTTTACACTGCACTCTACACATTACACTTTACACTTTACACTCCACACTCCACACTTTACACTTCACACTCCACACCTGCACTCCACACACACTACACTCGATGCTCCACACTCCACACTTTACACTCCACACTTTCAACTCCACACTCCACACTCTACACTCCACGCTTCACACTCTACAGTCCACCCTCCACACTCCACACTCTACACTCCACACTCTACACTCCACTCTCCACGCTTGACACTCCACTCTCCACTCTCTACTCTCCACCCTTTGCACTCCACTCTCCACTCTCGACATTCTACACTCCACACTTGATCCGCGCTCTCCACTCTCCACACTCAACACTCCACTCTTTGCACTTCATACCCTGCACTCCACACTCTACACTCCACGCCCCACACTCCACGCTCTGCACTCCACACTCCACAGTCTACACTTACAGTCTACAATTGTAGGGACACAGGGACGAATAGACACGACTTTGGCAATAATTTGTCTTGCGCAAGTGCTTAACGTGACTGCATTCGGGTTCGTGGGCTGCGTCTTGTTTCTAAAAGGTTACAGTTGACTCAGTTGATTCTTTCAGAAGCATGTTAGACTAACTGAACTGCAAACATGACGGACCCTGGAGAGGTACACTGACCTCTCCGGCGTTCCAGGATTTTGCGATGTGCTTTTGCAGCAGCTTGAGAGCCAGCAGGAGAATCCCAACTTGAGCGCACTTAGTGATGTGTTTGAAATACACATTCCATACACATTTCTTACGTTGCAATTTGTTACAACTGTTCTTTGTTATCATTGGATATGTCAGAACTGTTTGTCATATCCCTCTCTCTTGAAGTAACAAAACGACTTGTGCTCGGTTTGTGGGCTTACAAGTTGGGCTGTTTGAATTTGGTCTAGAAGGTTCCGTTTGGGATGTGGTTTGCAGTTCACTTTCAGCCAGCGCACAGTTGGTAGTTGTGATATTCTGTGTGGAATTTTTGTGACCTATGAACTTCAGTTCTGACCGTCTGAAGGATGAGATTCGGTTGGCAGCTGCACTGGCGCTAGGATATGTCGGAGCCCTACTTTCAGACACATAGAGCTGTTCTGCAGAAGAATGTTGAAGATTCCGAAGAAACATGTTGAGTGATTTATTGTAAGGGAAAGTCAAAGATGTGTTTGTCAACAACTTATCGCAACTGCAGTTCTTGCCTTTGGCAACACATTGGGCCTACAAACCAGGCCACAGTTGGAGCGATGGGCACATTGCTGAAAGTTGTGATCGACAACGTTCAGCAGGCTGAGCTTATTTCCGCTGCCAATTTGTTTGTGGTGGGCCTTCGCATGAATCATTTTAGTCACCACAGATTTGAACCATGTATATTCTTTGTATTCTTTGCTCGTTTTGGAATTGAACGTAGGGTCGCCTGGTGTTGTCAATGGAGGCTGGCACCGAAGCTCCGGGACAGAAGAAACAGTGCTCCTGCACCTGTGTCTTCGCCAATCGATGTTCACCAAAACCCCCCAACAAAAGAACCGACTCATACTGAGTCATTTTTTTTCATGCTACTAATTCCAATTTGTTTGTTTTCAGGTACTTGCTGCTCACCTCTCTCAGAGAAGTGATAGCGATTGGTGTTGCTGAAAGGCTGGGCTGTGGAACTGCTTGAGACTGGGACAGGGTGTAGAAAAGCTCAGATTGAGAGACCAGATGTGAGCCCCAAGAGCTACAGAGCAAGTTGACTCATCCAGAAGCCACACACAGATCCCTGTGCCAATCGTAAGTTGGATCGATTTTTAGATGAGAAGGCCACTTGAATCCTGAAAGTCAAAAATTTGAAGGCTTTCCTTGCTTGAAAATATTCATGCTGATTTGTTCCATGCGCTGTGTTCATCTGCTGACGTGGCTTAGTCACGGCTGGTTATTGAACGAACATTACAGCCTCTAACATGCCGCTCTTCCAAACCTTGCAAGTCTACAATCGCTGTAAAGTGTAGGCACGGATCACGATCGCTTGCCGAACACCTAAAGCCCCATGTGGGCCGGGTGTTGTGGGATGCTTGGTGATCTGGGCGCAGTGGAACAAGCACAGAAAAAGAGCACATTAAAATACATACATTCCGGAAACAGATTGAAACAAAGAATGGAGCAACATGGCCACATTTCAAGGATTTCCCAGGTTCCACATTTGGGCCTGTCCCAGGTCTTTAGGCCACTTTCGCAGCTCCACCTTGCCATGCACTGTTTCTCAGGCCAATTCTCCAGCAGTATGCAGATTCGCAGGAGGTGCAGCACTGAATGTTTCCGGTGTCTTTGTTTAGCATCTGGATTTCGAACAACTACGGTACCTAGACCTTTCCTAGACTTCTGTTTCGATCTTTGCAGCTCTAGTGATCTTGCAAGGAAAGCATGCGAAATGTGGTGTCGGAGTCGCTGGGACACCTCCTGGCCGTTGATCAGGACAGGCAAACTTCTGATGTCAACGCCTCCATATGCCACCTTTTTGTTTCATATTGTTTCCACAATTGTTTCCACAATTGTTTCCACAATTGTTTCTATGTGTCGTTGCTTGAATCCGCTCTCACAGGGATGCAAACTGATGGAAACATTCGCGCTTTGACGCAAACGCATGCGCACACAACCACACACACACACCACTCGCAAATATGTATATGTATATGTATATGCATATGTATATGTATACCTGGAGCCCGTGTGGCCATTCTTTTTGAAGGTTTTTCAAAATACCCATGTGCGAGATTCATGCTTGAATTGCCATGCCCCATGCATCGTCCTCGTTTCTCGCCGCCTGACGGCTTACCCGGCGCCTTGAGTCAGTGGTCCAAACAGTGTTGGATTGTGACACCGTGCGGACTTTGGTTGAAGGTTGTGGCGGGAAGTGGAACCAGAAGGGATCTTACGGATCGACTGGGAAAGGATATGGATACAAACTACATCAATGAGAATGCCAACAGCGATGAAGAGGTCCTGGAAGAGCATTATGCGACTGAAGAGACCTATGGCCATGAAGATGAGACCGCCCCGGATGAGCTCTATGAGGAAGGGCAGAACGATTTGATGAAGATTGAGGAGGACGTGGTTTGCTGCTATGCTGAGCAGGGCATTTCACCGCAGACTTGTGCTGAGGAGGACCCTGAGCTTGTCTACAATGCGATGGAGGAGCGACCTACCAGACCACTTCGATGACCCCTCAAGAACGTCAAGCGCGAGTTTTGGCGGCAAAGCAGAGGTGCAAGTGCAAGGCGACAGTACGGACACTGGAAGAACGATGCCATCTGCCCAAGGAGGAGATCCAAAGGTGGAAAAGGGAAAGGTTTCACCAAGGACGGTGGAAAGAGCAAGGACAACTCCAAAGGAAAGAGCAAGCCGAGCTCTCCACCGCAGCAGAGGAGGGTCTACTTTTCCGTGAAGGATGATGACTATGAGGCCGGAAACTGCTATATGGCTGCTGAGGATCAGTGCCGACTTGAGACTGAGGTTCAACGGCTTCTGGAACTTCCCCAAGCTAAGATTGAACGGCAATTCCAGAACGAGCTCGGGTACATGAGACCTACTTCCAAAGCTGCTTCCCCGGCAAGTTCATCAGCGGGATTCAGCGTGGTACCTGGGACAGTGTTGGGCCAAATTGCACTGGGAAAATGTGGCAAAATCCATTCGCCAAGCATCCGCAACCACCGCCTGCAAAGGCTACTTCCTCAATTTCAACAAGAACCAGCTTCATTACCACTGAGGAGCCAACCTCGACAGCTAAAGGCAACTTCATTGACTGAAAGTCAAGAAGGAGCAGGTCGATCAGATGCCTTTGGAACGAGAAGCCCAAGGACGTTGCCAACACACCGACATCAGTTGGCAAGGCGACAAATGGATGTGCCTGGAAGTGGCCCTGCAAGACCTGCGGTTTGGCAAGAAACGAGGAGAAAGAATCAGGGAAACCAAAGCCTGTACCAGGCAAGCGAGCCCAATTCCAAAGAATCCAGGAGCATCATTGGCCGCATCATCAGCATCCAGCTCATCTATGGCAAGAACCGGACGTGTCAATGTCAACGACGAGGATTTGGTGACTTCAGTCGAGGAATGGAAGAGCATGAATGGTGTCATTGACAGGTTGGTGACAGCTTACATTGGGCTGAGGGGTACTTTGGCCCACGGAGAATACCAGCAGTTCTGGCATGCCGCCATCTTGTCTTGGACTTGGTGCAGGACCTGAGGACTCATCGGACGCCTAGCGTCGAGCAGTGATATGCTGTCGAGGGCCCTAAGCACCACCAGCAAAGGCGCCAGTTCTTCTACCTAAAGTACCACCTCATCAAGGAGATGACTATGACTGGACCGGATGACTTGCAGCCAATTGGATTCGGCGTTTATGGCCAAAGAACCTTCAAGGAGGTCTACGAGACCATGCATGACTATGTGGCCTGGTGCAACTCTGAAGAGAACCCTTGAAAGATTCCAGAGATACTGTCGTTTCAGGCAGTTCGGTGAGATGAGGCACATGCAAGCTGATGCTCTGGAGGACTATGATGAGGATGCCGAAGTTTGGGTTGCCCCAGAATGCTACATGGTGCAGGACCAGGATGAGTGCAATGATGAGATGTGATCTACCTCGACAACAGGTGCAACAGCACGTGTCATGGCGAGAAGTGGCTCGAGAAGTTCGCTGCCAAGACGGGCTATTCACCGCCATGGCTACATCAGCAAGGACGACATCTGAATGGCGTTGGAGGAAAGGCTTCCACCAGTGGCCAAACGAGTTCTATGTGAACTTGAAAGCCAGTGATGGAAGCCGTTCTCCAGGTGATGTTACTTCCACTGAGGCGATGCCCCAATGCTTCCCTCGATACATGCCCAACGAGCTCTTGGACTTGTCGTGATTGACTTTGCTGCAGTACGCGGCAAACGGACTGAGGAGAAACCATTTCCACTTGCAATCGCTTTTCCATGTGGACCGTGGTCACCCTGGCAGAGATTGAGGCAAGACAAGGAGGCTCTGGCTCAGAAACGAGCAATGTGGCATCCAGCGTTGCTTTGTGTTAAGAAGATGATCACAAGAAGCAACGTCGACTGGGAGGATTCAGTCTGGCAGAAAGCCCGTGGCCTTCAGTGCCATGGGAAGTCATCAGAGACCTGGAAGAGGATCCACAACTACATGATGATGATGATGATGATGATGATGATGATGATGATGATGATGATGATGATGATGGCTTCCAGATTCATCGGATTGATCTATGTCAGTATGGACTCCGAGATCAAGAAAGCCTGGTGGCACACTGGAAACCAACCGGATTTGCCACGGATTCTAGACAGATTCAGAGCAGTGCTGAACCTAACTTGCCCTGGTGATCACATGCATCAAGTTTTGGAAGGATCCAACAAGTATGGCAAGCGGGTTCGTCAAGCGGCAAAGTCCATCATCAAAGGGATCTTCAATGTAATACAATGCCCAGTTCAACAAGGTTGCCTTTGCGGCCGAGCAGATTGAGGAGCAGAAGGCCCAGAGTGGAACTCTGACCTTTGATGGAGTCCATGGAGAAGAAGACTTGGGATCCGCACTGCCAGAAGGGAAAGCATCTCAAGAGGCAGATCTTGAGAGGCATGAAGAGCAGGATGCTCAGGAGAGAGAGGCTGATCCTGACTATGAGAAGCGGAGGAAACGAGAATGGAGCAAGCTTTCAAAGGATGAGAGGATCAGCATCAGACGACTACATTGCATGACATCTCATGCAACGAGACCCCAAATGCAGAGAATGCTTTGCTATGCTGGATCGAAGCCCCACATCATCAAAGGTGTCAAACATTTTAGATGTGCAGTCTGCGAAAAGATGATGACTGAGAGGAGAGTGTGGGTGGCAAAATCACCGGGAGACTATGTCTTCGGGGACAATGTGGACATTTTTGAGGTGCCTGACTGCAATGCGGACAAGCACAACATCATACATGTTACTTGCCTGGGAACCACATACCAGAGTGGTGAAGTGGTTGGAAATGCATCGGGCCCACCACCATCACCCCGATGCCTCGAGGCAGTGACTCGTAGCTGGTTGTCATGGGCTGGCGCGCCCAAGGCCCTGATGGCAGACCGTGGTTTGCACAACTGGGGGAAATTCATGAGAGAATTGGAGAGGAGAGGATACCAGTCCAAGCTTGCTGTTACAGAGGGCCCCCATCAACTTGGCGGAGTTGAACGCCAAGGTGGCATGCTCAAGGAGGTGCTTCAGAGGATCATCGAGGCTGAGAATGTGGTCGGAGAACTGGATGTCTCTCTCTCACCTTGACTATGGCCTTGGAAGTGCAGAAAGTTTCTGGGTTCTCACCTGCGCAATGGGTTTTGGGACCCAATCCTCGTGTCGCAGATGGGCACTTGGATGGAATGGATGATCACTCCGGAGGAACCCATGACGATGATCCTATGATGGAGTTTGCCAAGAGAGGCTTTTTTAGGGCAGCAGCATGTGAAGCTTGGGTCCATTACGATTCCAAACGACGAGTACGAGCTGCAATGCTTCGTCAGGGATTTGACGTACAAGCTTGGAGATATGGTATCCTTCATGAGAAAGCAGAAGAGCAAGTCAGAAAAAGGATTATATACAGGCAGGCATCAAGTGGTACGGGCCTGCAAGAGTCATCGCGCAGGAAGGCAACAACGCGTGGTTGCTAGATGGAGGAGTCCCACTTTTGATTGGTGCCCACAGGGTGCGTCCTAGCATCCAGAGGAGTTCTTGGAGGCTGGGCTACTTGGAAGACGAAAGTCCCGCAAGACAACGAAGTGCTGCTGGAGGATGTGAAACAACCGCACCATCTCGACCAAGGACAGCAACAAGCGTTTTTGGAACTTCGTGGTCGACGTGGTGATGGAGTGGAAGGAGAAAGCATCGACGAACTCTTAACACCCTTGCCAGAGGAGCACCACCAACTGAAGCTCCACTGGGTGAAGACTCACCCAAGAGGATGAGAAAGTTGATTGAAGAGGAAGAGAAGAAAGAGGGACCACCAGGAGGACCACCGATTCCAGATGACATGTCTGAAGGGTATACCCCTACAGAACCACTACCCGAGGAAGGAAAACATTCTTCACTACCACCTGAGGAGCAATATGGCAATATCAACCAACCTGCGAAGTCAAACTTGCAGCTCGCTATGGGGTGCATGAGTGGCAACATGTTGGATGCAACATGTTGGATGTTGACTCAGGAATGGCCAAGATGATGAAAACCCGAGATGGACCCTATTCACTACCAGAGCGAGAAGGTGATGCAAACTATGCCATCCAGACGGAGTTTGTTTGCTTCATGGCCAAACGGGTGAACAAGAAGAAGGCAGCGACAGGTGAGAAAGTCTACAGGATTGAGACTCCAGATATGCAGAGGAAGCTCAGGGAGTCACGAAACAAGGAGTGGAACAGCTGGAAGAAGTATCAGGCAGTTCGCCAGTTCGCCTGCTACAAACCAATCCCGACCAGATGGGCCGACCTTGGAAAGAATGAGAAACTTCGCGCGACCAACAAGGACGTGGAAGAGAAATTGAAGTCGAGGTTGGTGATGCGAGGAGACCTAGAAGAGGGATCATTCCGTGGCAATTGTCCGACAGTGTCCACATTGGGATTGCATTTGCTGGTCAGCAACACAGCCTTGAGAGGACTTTTCCTGAAGAGCGGCGACATCAGTGCAGCCTTTCTTCAAGGAGCTCCACTCACCCGCATTGTCATTTTGCGGGCTCCAGCGGAAGGAGTTCCAGGAGATGATTTCGAGACGCAGGAGATGGACACTGGCGCCTACATGATTGCCGCGATGGCCATCTATGGAGCCCGTGACGCACCCAGAGGATTCTGGCTATCCCTGAAGGACGAGGTTGTCTCACAACCGGAAGTTCATGAGGTGACAGGTGAACCTGCACTTTATGCTGTCACCGCCAATGGACACTTGCATGGCTACAAAGCCACACATGTGGAGGATGTTCTTTGGAACTCTGACCCCATCGTAAACGAGGTCATGCAACGAGTTCAAGCCCGATTTACTTTTGGGTCGGTGGATGAAGGGGGTTTTAGATACTGTGGACGGACGATAGAAGACAATGGAACCTACATCGAAATTCTTCACCGCAGGCTTTGAGGAAGGTGAAACCAATTTACATCAAAGATGGACGCCAGAGGAAGCCATCGGACAAAGCTACACCAGAAGAGCAGTCACAGATGAGAGGAGTATTGGGAAGCCTTGGATGGATTTGCCGTCTTTGCAGACCAGAGCTGAGCTACAAGACTTCAGCCTTGCAAGGACGAAAGGCGTCACCATTGGTATCAGATCTCATTGAGGTCAACAAGTTTCTCAGTGCTGCGCAGAAGACAAGTGAAAATGGGATCATGTTTGGCAAAAAACTACCTTGAGTTTTCAGAGTGCGTGATCCTTTCGATCACGGATGCCTCTCACGCAGCAGAGCTACACGTTGGAGGAGACGGACGTGAGAAGGGATACAGATCCCAAGGTGGAAGAATGCTGTGCTTGGCAGACAAGATGCCAACGGTGGCTGCACCTGCAAAGGTTCACTTGTTGGAATGGTCGAGCACGATTCCGATACTGAAAAGGGCGGTATGCAGGAGTACATTGCAGGCAGAGACATTGTCATCAATGCGGGGATCGGAAAGTGCACAACATTTGAGGGCTGCGATGCTTGGACCCATTGAACCGAAGCCACCTGGACGTGACGAGCCGTGGACGACCAAGGCCTACGATTACAAGGAGATTTGCTGGCTGACAGATTGTCGTTCTCTGGTGGGCTACATGAGTTCGACGACGGTGAGCACAGTCAGCGATAAGCGACTGGCCATTGATTTGACGACCTTGCTTCAAGAGCTTTCGCGACCATGTGGAACATTGGTCGGTGATCCGGCTTCGCAGCCTGGGATGCCTCTGAATGCAAAGGAACGATGTATTGGGTCAGCAAACGTGACATGGTGTGCGGCGCCCTGACCAAGAGCATGAGGTGGGACGATGTAAGACGTCTGTGTACAGGGGGAACCATTATATACCCTGAGTGAAGATGCCAGGAGGGCATTTCCGACGTCCGTGGATGAGCATGCCCCATGCATCATCCCCGTGTCTCGCCGCCTGACAGCTTACCAGGTGCCTTGAGTCAGTGGTCAAAACAGTGTTGGGTTGTGACACCGTGCGGACTTTGGCTGGCAGGGTGTCTCAAACCATGTTTTCGAAACAATATCGCTGGTTTACCGCCAAAGGGACAGAAACCACCAAAGGAACGGAAAGTGCAGCTTCTGGATGATGATTCAGCAGCATTTACAATAGAGATGGATACCCTGCATCATTGTTTATCTTTGTTTATCATATTTTTTTTGTGGGCCATTCAACTTTTCCCCATCTGGCCACATCTGGTACCCTTGCCGCCCTTTTTCAAGCGAGAGCTGGAAGACACAGATGGCAATTATTTCATAGAACACCATGTTCCCAATTGTTTATATTATACAACAAATGTTAACTTCTATTGGGTTTTATTGCTTCCATATCAAATGATACAATGAAATCATAAATCACTGCCATACTGGAAATCCCGCAAGGGCGGATTTCGGGTAAAAGGACGGATTCTCATGAAAGGGCTGGATAATGATATAGGATACGCCCCTTCCATAAAGATGTAGGCCAAATTGACTGAAGGTATGTATGTGTATATGATATGTACATAATGTATATGTATACAGTATACACCGTAAATGTATATAATGTATATGTATATGTTTGTGTCTGTGTATGTGAATGTGTATGTGTATATATACACACATACTGTAGAATAGATAGATGGATACGTACAAAAAATATACACACAGTAAATTAATATATACACAAACTGTACATATATATGCTGTATATAGATAGATGGATAGATGGATAGACGGATAGATAGGTACATACATATGTATATATACTAATATAGATAAATGGTTAGATGGTTAGATGAGTGCATAAGCACAGACATGCAGACAGACAGACTGACTGACTGACCAAACGACCGACTGACTGACCGACCGAACGACAGAAAGACAGACAGATGGATAGATGTGATACAGAAGACACAAAGGGTGCAGAAGATTCAAAAGATAAATAAAACACACAAGGTACATAGGACACATACATACATTGCATTGCGTCACGTTAGTGTGCATTACCTTACAAAAGGTTACATGCGTTAAATACGTTGGATACAGTAAATACCTTACATATACATTGCATATATTACAAACACACATCAGCACAGCACGCAGAAAGCACACATGCACAAACTCATTTGGCCAAACCTTCAAGTGCCACCATGCTGGGTCTTTGTGCCAATGAATCTGATTGGCAAAAACTTTCACAATCATGGAAAATATCAGCATTCCACGGAACTCTGCCCAGCAAATTGCTAAATAGCATTTGCAACCATTCAGATGAATCAAACCAAACTGAGCCGTTTGAATAGGTAATGAAGTGATAAAAGAACCTGTTGAACAATGAATGCAGGAAAAACACCAAACAGTCGCATACTTGGGCAGATTATTCGCGCAGAGCTACAGGACCGCACGAGGCAGAGGCACATTTTTTCCCAAACAGACCCTCATCCTAAGAATGGAACACAGCAGATGTGTGGGCAGACCTTGAGCGCATGGGCTGATTGAAGACATGCACCGATGCACAGCAAGATAACGCAATACTGGACAACGTGATCTCCCAAACACGTATCCATAACTTGCTTTAGCAATTCAATGGTGTTTTTTCCTCCAAATCGGCGTTGAATATGTACTGTATTGTGCTCTTGAAACCATTGCATTGCTCCATGCATTTGTGCCATCGATTTCATCTCTAAAAGCCTCGTCACGCAAAGCCTTTCGGGCACTTCCCAGCGACATACATTTGTCCATAACGTCCCCTCTGGTAATCCATTGTTTTGTGCTGCAAAGCATAGGTAATTTGAATTTTACAGGCGAGGAGTCAAACCAGATTCAGCACTCAGCTTCGGCTCGTGCGAGACCAACAATTATAGCAAAGACTTTCAATTTCGGAGAGGGGACAAAAACACACTAATCTGGACATCAGCCTCCTATCAGCCTCCTCATCTCCTCAGCCTTACTTTGTTCCACATGGATGCAGTCGTCTCCGTGTGGCACTAATGACGTTGGTTTGCTCTTATCACGTTGCCTGTGAGTTGCCATCACTTTTGCTGAGTCCGTTCACTCCATTGCCGGTGCTGTGGAAAGCCAACCACTTATTCTTTAAGAGAACACGTTGTCAAGATCTATGACAATTACACACAAAACAATGCACCTGAATACATATAATATATATACATGTGTATATGTATACATATATATATGTTTATGTATATATATATATGTATATATATATATATATGTATATATATATATGTATATGTATATGTATATGTATATGTATATATATGTATATGTATACATATATATATGTTTATATATATATATGTATATATATATGTATATATATATATGTATATGTATATGTATATGTATATGTATATATATGTATATGTATACATATATGTATATATATGTATATATAAATACATATATATATATATACATATATATATATATATATACATATATACATATATACATATATATATATGTATATTTGCATATGTATGTATGTATATATATATATATATGTATCTGTATATGTATATGTATGTTATATCTTGATATGTTTTGTGTCATATGTTATATCGTGATATGTTATGTGTCAATGCAAGCGCATGCAGCATTGGTGACATGCATCATGTCACAATCCATTTTCACTCTGTGGCGTGTGTCGCCTTGGCTCTCAGGGCGCCCTTGNTGTGTCAATGCAAGCGCATGCAGCATTGGTGACATGCATCATGTCACAATCCATTTTCACTCTGTGGCGTGTGTCGCCTTGGCTCTCAGGGCGCCCTTGTAGCCACAGCAATGCTACCGGCGGTATAACCGCACTGAGGTGAGCGAGAAAACAGTGAACTTGGTGATCCCTGCAACTTCGTGGGTGTGAGGGAAGATCTAGCGGGTGAGTAGGGCATATCCCTTTGAGTTCCCCTTTGGCTAGATCAATATTNGTGAACTTGGTGATCCCTGCAACTTCGTGGGTGTGAGGGAAGATCTAGCGGGTGAGTAGGGCATATCCCTTTGAGTTCCCCTTTGGCTAGATCAATATTGGTAGCGGAGCCCAATCTGGGC
This sequence comes from Symbiodinium sp. clade C Y103, assembly GCA_003297045.1. Classification (NCBI taxonomy): domain Eukaryota; class Dinophyceae; order Suessiales; family Symbiodiniaceae; genus Cladocopium; species Cladocopium sp. clade C. The sequence continues at coordinate 236,021 of BGPT01000758.1, forward strand.
TGCCGCGGGCACTTCATCCTGAACTTGTTCATCGCCCTTGCTGAGACCTTCGGTGTCAATGGTGAAAGGTGGACAAGCGTCTGGTGCCAACAATCCTGGAGGAGCCCCTGGTGATCCGACTGGCACTCCAGCGACTACGACGGCTTTGGCAAATGGTGCACAAGGTCAAGGAGATCAAGGTTTCAACCGAGGCCTGGATTCAGGCTTGGCCAAAGCAGCACCATCTGCTGCCGGGTTGACACAATCAACCTATCGGTCATACAGGAGACGANACTTGACCTGTTTGGCCGCCAATGTCGACGACGAGGTGGTGGTGTAGCAATTGAGGGAGCCTACTTGGTTTTGAGTCAATTGCAGGATGTAGCCTGGGATGCAACTGAAGGCTTAGATATGGATGACATGGAGCTCAGTGAAGATCCCTTCAAGCCCATCGTTGAGGTGCTTGACAAGCTCTTCCAACATGAGGAAGAAGTTGAACTACCAGAACGCTGTCAAGAGTTCTTCGAAAAGTTCAACAGAGAACGAGGTGAAGAACTGCAGGCGTACTTGGTTCGACATGGAACCATGCTTCGAAAGTTGAAGGAGCTGCAGGTTGACATCCCGCCACTGCTTGCTGGATGGCATCTGCTTTCGAGATCAGGAGTGCCCCGGTGGACCCATGTCCAGGTCAAAGCAATGTGCAATGGAGACCTGAGTGTGGACAAAGTGTCCAAAGCGCTGACTCGAATGTTTGGTGGCGACNAAAGACTCTGTCCTCAAGGATGGCATCAACTACTTGGACAACTATGAGTACGAGGATGATGGCGACGATGGCATCTACTACAACGATGAGGTGTACTACCACGATGATGATGGGCAGTACTATGACCCTGAGTATGACGAGGCCCTTGACGAGATCGAGTACACCGGTGATGCCAATGAAGATGTCCCTCAGGAACTTGATGAGGCTTCCATCGCTGTGGAGGACGCCTACATCAACTACTTGGATTCCAGAAAGAAGATGAGGGAGTTGGCCCTGAGTAGAGGTTTCTACCCTGTGGTCGCCATTGACATGTCCGAGGGTGGCCAATCCAAAGGACGAGGTAAGACGGGTGGTGGCAAAGGAAAGTCAAAAGGAAAAGGCAAGAGCAGTGGAGGAAAAGGAAAAGGAGCTGGAAAAAGTCATCCTTTGCCAGGTGCTCGTNAGGCAAGAGCAGTGGAGGAAAAGGAAAAGGAGCTGGAAAAAGTCATCCTTTGCCAGGTGCTCGTCGCTATGTTTTTGGACGACGTCGCAACGACAATTCCTCTTCGACGACTACCTCTCAAGGCAAGTCGACCGGCAAATCCACTAGCAGTGGAAGCACGGCCCAGCATGGTCCACGCTTCAAAAGATATCGATTGCCAGCCAATGGCATCAAAGAGGTGCCTGAAGATGTCTCTATGGTCGAGGAAACCTTTGTGAATGAGGTGAATCAGATCCCAGTGGACTATCAAGTCCACGAGAGCGTCAACTTTGTGTCACAAGCTCCTGGCTGGGCAATCATGGATAGCGGCGCCACGCGCACAGTTTGTGGTGAAGCTTCCTGGAACAAAATCGTGGACTACCTCAGTTTGAGGAACATGGAGCCGGAGATTGACCGTGAGAACAAAGACTTTCGGTTTGGTGATGGGGCAATGGTCAGATCTCTTTTCCGAGCTCATTTACCAGTTTGTGTCGGCAAGACTTGGCGACAGCTGATTGTCCATATCCTTCCTGGACATACTCCCTTGCTGCTGGCGCGACCAGACCTTGAGGCTTGGGATGTTGTCGTGAACTACGGCAAGAAAAAGGTGATGATCGGTGACATTGAGGTCAAGCCCGCCTTCACTCCCAACGGGCACTACATGCTGAACATCTTCGACGATCTTGAAGATGTCATGAACTTTTCCGAGCTCTACAGCAAGGAAGTTGAAGGTGAAACTTTCATCGATTCCATCCTGACGGATGATGTGTCCGACATGGAGCCCGACATTGATGTCGAGATGGAAGAGGACCTGGCTGAAGAATTTGTCTTCATCGCCAACGCCAAGAGCAAAGATCAGGAGCGCAAGCTCAAGTTTTGGGAAGTCTACGTGGATGAGGGCAACCTGAGCAAGTATCTGCAACGTGCCTATGATGATGTGGAGACTCGACAGTTCTCCTTGCCGAACTGGAACTTCGAGATGCATGAACAAAAGGCAACATTTCGCCGACTGGTCGAGCAGGAGGAGCCGCACCACATCATGGTCACTCCTGAGTGCCGTTTGTGGTCACCTATGCAGAACATGAACTACAGGTCCCCTGAACGAAAGGCCTTGTTGAGAGACCTCAGAAATGTGGAGGAAGATACACATCTCACCTTCTACAAGGACATCCACGATGACGGCAAGCGCCTGATCTATGACACGACCTTCGAGAACCCTGCTGATGCGATGTCTTTTCAGACTCCAACCATGGAATCAATGCGGGGATACTTTGAGACAGTGCTTGATCGATGCAGGACCAAACTGAAAGCCAATCCTGCTGACAGCCTCTATGTGAAGAAGCCAACTCGCTTCAGATCAAGCTCTCGAAGGGTCTGTGAAGCTGTGAATCTCAGGTGCGAATGCACCGAAGGCCACATCCAAATGATGGGACGTGGTGCTGTTCTCAAGAAGATGCAAAACTACGAGCCCGAGCTGGTGCAGAGATTGGGCAACGCCATCTACTCTGCCATGGAATTGGCCTGGAAGCGCAGAGGACAAGCCGAGCTGATGACGCTCGAAGTTGTCGAAAAATCCACTGAAGAGATGAAATACTTGGAACAAAACAAGGAATTGGTCAAGATTGGAGGCCCTGAAGTTTTGAAATCAGTGGCCGCTCTTCATCGACAACTTGGGCATCCCAATGGCGCCAAGCTGGTGCTCGCAGTGAAAACGCGACATCTTCCCAACGAGTACATCCAGGTGGCCAGGAAGTACAAATGCCCAACGTGCATTGCACGAGCTCAACCAAAATGTGTGCGGGTTGCGACCCTTCACAAAGCACCCCATTTCAACCATTCGGTGGCCATCGATACGTTCTACATCGAATGGGATGACAAGAAACGGGCTGTGTTCACCATCATGGATGAGTTCAGCAGGTACGAGGTGGACATGGAAATCAAGGAGGAGACAGCTGAGATGGAGATTGCTCTCTTTGAGTCCACTTGGGCGAAANACCATCATGGATGAGTTCAGCAGGTACGAGGTGGACATGGAAATCAAGGAGGAGACAGCTGAGATGGAGATTGCTCTCTTTGAGTCCACTTGGGCGAAATCATTTGGATTTCCTGTTGTCCTGCGCCTGGACGCCTCTGGACCCCATCAAGGTGAAAAGTTTGCTGAGTGGGCATCCACCCATGGAATGCACTTGGACTTGATTCCACGTGGAGCTCATCACCGATTGGGGATCCTTGAACGCAATCATGCAGTGCGACGCCGCATGCTGGAGACCTTCAAGAAGGAGATGCCTGATGTCAGCTTTGAAAAAGCACTCCTTGTGACTGGACATCAACGAAACCGTTTGTCTTCGGTGAAGGGGTCTACACCGGCCACTTTGGCCTTTGGCTTTGTTCCCTCTGAAGGAGGCAACAGTGACGACCCTGGTCCTGAACAATTTGGTGACTCCAGCGATCTGGCAAAGACCTTGGCCATCAAACAGAAGGCCGCAACAGCCTTTCATGAGGCCAACTATGACTTGGCAGTTCGATCAGCTGCCTTGGCCAGAGCCCGAGTTGAGGAGGACGAGCTCATGGTGGGTGACTACGTGTTTTACTGGAAACCTCAAACTCACAAGCTTGATCCTTTCCGATGGCGTGGCCCTGCAATTGTGGTCTCTGTGGAGCCCTCTATGGATCGCAAGACTATGGTCTACTGGATTGTCCATGGCAGCTCTCTGGTGCGAGCTACTCGGCAACAACTTCGTTTTGAAACGGTGCCTGAGCGCTATGAGCGCCAATCCAAGCCGAGCTACCTGCCCAGTATGAAGAAGCCCTTGACATCTCGCCTTTTGGAGGCGCTGAAGCCTGTCCGTGGTCCTGTTCGGGCCATTGATTTGTGCTCCAAGGCTCAGAGTCCTGATGATTTTCCTCAGCTTGGGGGGACTATGCCNGGCGCTGAAGCCTGTCCGTGGTCCTGTTCGGGCCATTGATTTGTGCTCCAAGGCTCAGAGTCCTGATGATTTTCCTCAGCTTGGGGGGACTATGCCAGCCACTCACGCACCTGGAGATGCCCCTCCTCATGAACCTCTGGCCCCTCCTGGTGCCACTGCTGGGGAGCCTGTTTCGGCATCCAAACCGGCGACCAAGACCAAAGCTGCCCCGACCTCTGGTCCCAAGGGTGATCCTGAGTATCAACCTGAACGCAAGAAGGCCAGACTGCCACAACCACTCAAGGAGGTGGAAGCTGACTATGGCAGCCCTGAGGCGAGCTCCACAACTGAAGAACAAACCGCAAACCGAATCTGAAGCAAAGACTGCTGACAAAAGTGCCCTGGATGAGATGGTGTCCAAACGCGATGCTGATCTTGATGATCACACTGCTGCCATGACAGAGACTCAGAAGCTGATGAAGCAAGAGCTCGAGAAACATCACCCTGGCTACATGGATTCCTCTCATGGTGTGGTGGACAAGAAGGATGATGATCCTCCAGTACCACACGATGATGTTTCGATCCGAGCACGTGACCACCGCTTCTATGAGCAAGCAGTCCAAGCAGCCAGCTATTTTTCAGCTGAACAAGCACGACGTTTGGATGGCCTACCTCCCTCTGGGAGACCAACTCCAATGCAACAAGCAATGCAGAATGCCCCTCCTCGTGGAGAAGATGGCCAAGCAAGGCCGAAACAACCACGACTCGAAGAGATCCACATGGTCGAAGTGACCGAAGAGGAGATCAACATGGCTGTGGTCGAATCCAAGTTGTCTGCCGAGGAGAAGCGAGCCTTCACTGAGGCCAAGCGAGCTGCCCTGGTGCCCTGGCATGAAAATGATGCCTGGCGACCTTGCAAGAGGGTTCATTGCCCTCCTGGCACCATTGTGCCGATGCGCTTCCTGCTTAGGTACAAGGGCGACAAACCCAATGCTCGTGTGATCCTCCAAGGATTCAAGCACAAGGACGTGGTCGAATCGAAGTTGGACACAGAAAGTCCTACAGTGTCCAGACTGGGCAAGTATTTGGCCGTCCTGTTGGCCTGCACAAAGAGGTGGAAGCTAGCCACCATGGATGTCAAATCGGCATTCCTCCAAGCAGATGACATCACTCATGAAGTCGAGCTCTATGGAGAACCTTCTGCCGACATGCGAAGACTTCTGGCAGAGATGTTGGGACTTCGTGAAGAAGAAGTGATGCAAATGACCAAGCCAGCTTTTGGCGATGTCCGTGCCCCGAGACAGTGGAATGAGACCGCCGATCATGCGATGGTCCATGAGATTGGCACTTGGAAGCATCAGCTTGATGGCTGCATCTACATGTCTGTGCGAGCTGCACATGAGGGCGACGCCGCCTTTGAGATCTTCGAGCACGAGGGCAACCAGCTGGTGGTTGACGGGTTCTTCTGCCTGCACGTCGACGACATTATGTCAGCCGGCGAGGGCGTTTCTTGTCAAGCCGACGCTCGTGAGCCAAATGGGCCACCGAGCTGCTATGCTGAACGTTTGTACGTTCTCCTTCATCGATTTCGCTTTGGAAGCATCGAGTACGGTGAGCGGCAGATGTTCTGCGGGTGCCAAGTCACTCAGGCTTTGGACAATGCCACCATCACCTTTGACTTGCAGAAGTACCTGCATCAGCTCAAGCCCCTGAACATCGAAAAGGCCAGAAAGTTGTGCCCCAATGAGAAAGCCACTCCAAAGGAGCAAAGCCAGCTTCGTGGTTTACTTGGTGGACTGGCATGGCCGGCCAATCAGACGCAGCCACATCTTGCTGCCTCGGTGTCTCTGGCGCAAGCTGCCTCTGCCAGTGCCACAGTGGCCGAGTTGCTGGATGCCAACAAGACCTTGCGCTATGCCAAGGAGACCTCCGACATCCACCTGCACATCCGTGCTCATGGACGATTGGACGAGCTGAGGTTTGGCATCTACAGCGATGCATCCTGGAGCACAAGGCCCGATGGATCTTCACAGGGAGGTTGGCTTGTCTTCGTTGCCACTGAAGAAGAGATCAACGGCACAAAGCCTTTTCCTCTGACAATTCTGGATTGGGCATCCCGAAAACTCCCTCGAGTGTGCAGATCATCCTTGTCTGCTGAGGTCCAAACCTTGTCAGGCGCCGTGGACAATTTGGNCCGAAAACTCCCTCGAGTGTGCAGATCATCCTTGTCTGCTGAGGTCCAAACCTTGTCAGGCGCCGTGGACAATTTGGAATGGGTCAAAACAGTTTTTGGGCTGATGATTTGGCCGAGCTGCAAGCCTGACCAGGAGGACGTCATGAAATGGCTGGGAATTTCTCCCTGCATCACAGACGCCAGAGCGTTGTATGATGCCNCGTCATGAAATGGCTGGGAATTTCTCCCTGCATCACAGACGCCAGAGCGTTGTATGATGCCAGCAAGAGCAAGGCTCCTGGGATGAAACTTCAGGAGAAAAGGACTGCAATCGAGTTGAAAATGTCCAACGAGCGCATGGAAGCTCTTGGTGGAGATTTACGATGGTGCAATTCGCATCAACAGCTGGCAGACGGAACAACAAAGACTTCTGCCAGGCAGCAGTTTGCTGCAACTCTCCAGAGACGCATGCACAGCCTCAAGTACGACCCTGAAGGGACTGCAAGCAAGAAAGTGAAGCAATCTGTGAGACAAGAAGAAGAAGAAGAAGACAGTCTCGATCAGGCTGCCAAAGAGTTTTCAAGAAAGAAGATGATCCAAGACAAGATCTACAAGTTGGAAGACATGGATGCAGAGGACAAGGAGGAGATCAAAGTGTGCATCCTGCCAGGCTGTGGTCTTCCTGCTGAAGACGGGAAGCGCTACTGTTCCAAGAGACACTACCATGCAGACCAGCACAAGAAGAAGACTTCAACGGCATCCACAGCGGCAGCTGGAGTCATTTGGACTCTCACAATGGTCAATCAGACCGCGAGTGCCGAGGCCTTTGCCCTTGAGATTGTGGTGGTGACCAACTACAACCACATCATGGCATTCATCCTGGCTTTTGCCCTGATCCTGGTGCTTGTGTATAACATGGGCATCCGTGCTGGACGCCGTGAAGGGCAAGTGCGACTGGCCAACTTGGCTGCTGCACAGGCTCCAACTGAGCAAGCCATTTTGGCTGACCAGGTCACACAGACCGAAGTTTTGGAATCTGATGAAGAAGGAGTTCGATCAGACCCTTCACCTCGAACCAGAGCCGCGACTGATTGTCAACGCTTTACTGCAGGGGAGATCGAACACATCACCGACTACGGCTTCAACGTTTTCTCTGATGCTGAAGTGAACCGAATTCGACAGGAGTTCATCGACTCCCTGGAACCGTCCATTGAGGACTACCTTCCACAATCAGAGATTGACCGGATTGTGAGAGGAGACGTCGATGTCCCTGTGGTTCCCCTCAATGCCGCTGAGTGGAACGGAATCGGGCGGCAGCAAAGAGCAGCCCTACTACAAGCCCTGGAAGATTCACTCCTTTTGGGCATCGATTTTGAAGAGATGACTGGTGATCTGCAGAAAGAGGCCGCGTGCCTTCGTGCCGAATTGGCAACCATCCGTGCTGCGGGTCACGAGATTCAAACTATGAGAATGAGATCCACTCTGCCAGATCCGAGTGCGATCCGACCTGTCTCTGAGAGGCCGTAGCTAGCTCCAGCTTGCAAGTACAGGGACACGTAAGATGCCATAAGGGAAGTTTTTATCTCTTTGGCCTGTGTCAATGCAAGCGCATGCAGCATTGGTGACATGCATCATGTCACAATCCATTTTCACTCTGTGGCGTGTGTCGCCTTGGCTCTCAGGGCGCCCTTGNNGTGAACTTGGTGATCCCTGCAACTTCGTGGGTGTGAGGGAAGATCTAGCGGGTGAGTAGGGCATATCCCTTTGAGTTCCCCTTTGGCTAGATCAATATTATGTGTTATTTGTTTTGTGCTATGTGTTTTATGTTGTATGTCATATGTCATGTGTCATGTGTCATGTGTCATGTGTCATACGTCATATGTATATTTGTGTCTATATTTGTATGGATATGGATATGGATATGTAGCAGGTTTGTCTTGATATGTCTTGTATATGTACATTTGCACTGCTCTCAAACTCGCCAAAGGAGGCAGTGCTTCAAGCGTTGACAGCCTTGCTCTCCAAAGAAAGGTAAGGGCTTGGGGCAGGTTTGACACAAACAGGTCTTGTGCACCGTGATGAATGGTGCACGCGATGTCTTGTGCAAGTCGCAAAGCTGGCAGGGAGAGTTGGCGAATGAGAGCCGCAGCTGTGGCATCCGTGCGGTTTGCAGCAGCCAAGCATTGTCAGGTTCCACCAAGCAACTGTAGAGAGGTGACAAGTTCGAAGGATGTTGGAAAATGATGGAACCATGTTGACATATATTACAAGTCTCAACAAAAACTGCGGGGATGTTTTTCGCAGGCTTCAACAGTGCTGCCGCTGAAGGCCGGGGAGTGCCAAATCGGGCTGTAAACTATTCACAGCTATTCTGCTTGCTGCTTCTGGAAATGGCGACCACTGCAGGTGACGGGTTGAAAATGAAGCATCTAACAAAAACACAAACTGCAACATGCCCCAGAAAAGAGAAAATCCATATAAAGGGAAGTGAAATGCATGGCTCCTATCAGTCTGCTTCAGTCTGTGATGTCTGAAAATACGTGTTGCAAGACAGACACTACGCCGGTACGCACGCATGCCACATGCGCTGCAGGAAGCTTTGCTGCAATGCCTTGGAGATGAAGAGCTCCAGGTCTCCCAAGTGGAGCTTTGTCACAAGAGCACAACATGCGGTCATCACATCATCTATTTGCACTATTTGCAGGGGTATAGTCCGTTTATACGGGATGAAATGTGATTGAGTGATGCAAGTCACAATGATTGCAATCGCAGCTGTCCTGTTTCAACAGGTGCGGAAGGCTGCCCTTCACTCTGTCAATGTGGTTTGTGTTTCGCCAACCTGTTCCGAGATTCTGCAGGACACATGATTGTTTGACATGTCTGTGATTTGTTGAAGGTGCTTTCTTTAGACAGACTGATAAATGCTTGACCTTCTTTTTAATGTGCGCAGGACAGTACGGACTTGATTTTGGAGCGTATCAAAGACGATTCCAAACAAAGGCACTTCTGACAGAGCCGGAGTCAATCAAAACTTTGCATTCCCACTGTTGATTATGTTTTGCCAATCCAGTGTAGAGGCCAGAGCTCATTCGAGAGGTCGATTTGGGACCTTTCAAACACAAGGTGCAGGAAGCAGCATGGTCATTGAGTCGCAGTTTCAGATGCTTTCAGATACTTTCAGCATCTTTCAGGGGCTCCTGGGAGACTCGTGAGACTCCTGGGACTCCGGGGTTTGGATCAGATACAATTTTGAGAGGTTGATGATGGCCTCCCGCTCCGCAAGTTTGCATACACAGCTGGTAACTGAGTTGCCAGATACAATTACAGGATACAACAAGGGTCCAGGAAGAGTCCAGGAAGAGTCTAGGAAGAGTCTGTACTACTAAGCATGCGGAATGTTCAGGATTCAGAGCAGGACTGTCCGGGGAGTTGATGAAGGACAGAGCGCTTTTCCGCCGTGAGGTCTGCTGCTCGCTCCTGGCAGCCTATCCAGAGCAAGTTGCATCGCCCACAATCATCGATTTGGTGCTTCAAGGACCAATTGCATTTCTGTACAATTTCATTATGTTGAGATTAGCGTAGCTTGTTGTCTGCCTTTGCCGAATGTCGACCCTGTCTTTGCTTGGGTGCATGTGTTAAATTGCTCTCTTGCCTCTTCCAACGCATTCCAAAAGCAAATTGACAAAAGATACAAAAGTTGCGGCTTCTTTCATTGTGTCACGACATGTCACGACAGTGTTGGAGTGGGGCAAATTGAACTTGGTGAACTTGGATTGTGCAAGGGATGGGCGACAACGAAGACATCCAGGTAATCTGCTGTCAGACGACCTGGCCAGTTTGACAACTTTGACAACTGTATTTCTTCCCCTGTTAGAGACATGACCTCTCCAGCAAGCTACACAATTCATCAAAATGCGAATGAAATCCAATTCCAATGTGACAGTATTGGAATTGGAGTTGACAAGTTGGACAAGTTTGATGATGCATTCTCGTCATTCTCGTCATTGTTCAACCAGCAACATTTGACACTGACCTCCAGACGCATGGCTTCCTGACGGATCCTGCGGCATGCCCTGTGCCAGGTTGCTCCAGGACTTGTGCTCTTGGAATTTTGCTCTCTTCCGCATCATGGGCCGCGTTGGAGATTTGGTGGAACCGCAATCCAGCCTTGTTTGCAAACTTTGAGAGAGAATTGAAGCACGTAGTTCTTCGTAGCACAGTCAGACCTCCAAAGAGGTGAAAGCCACATCACACTACACTGACATTCAGTGGAAAGTGACAGGTTCGACCGCTGCATCATGAGATGGATAAAGCAGGTGCAGGCAAAGCAGCAAGTTGGCCAGAGACCCAACTCGAAGCACCGAAGTTGTCAAAGAAAGGTTGGCCGTTTTAGTGAAGCGGAAAGCTGCCGGATAGAGCTATCAAGGAGTGAAAACGGGTGAAAACGGGTGAAACATGTTTTGAGCTTTGACCTCTTCGCTCAGGTCGGGCAATGGACATGCTCAGACTATATGCGAGAACTCTCAAGGTTGTCGAGCCGATCGCCGAAGCCAACCAGCATAAGGCCTGTATTTTTGTTGAACATTCTGAAACATGTTGGAATCATTTCGAATTGGAGAAATCTGCATTGTTCCTTTCCTTCCCAGGTGTTTGTTGACTTTATGGGCAGAATTCTGAAGGACATCATTTTTGCATATTTTTGCAAGCTGCTCAGAAGTAGCAGTTTGCAACCAAGAAGGTCAGGATCGGTCAACTTGAAGTCTGGTGAAAGAATCACTCGTTCTTATGCCTTTGCAGGACCCCGCTTTTGCTCAAGTCTATGAGCAAGCCACAGCGGGCAAAGACTCCTTGTGAACCCGAAGCTGCAGAGTCTAGACTCTGTAGCTTATGTAGATAGGTCAGCACATGCTTTAATGATGTTGGCGTGCACTAAATATGGGCACACCACATACGCCAGGGAATTGGAATCCTGTGAGGAATCCTGAGATTTGGCCCTATCCACAAGTAAAGCATGTTTGCCTCTACTCACTGCTCTGATCTATGCTGACTTTGGGACCTCGCCTCAGATACATACTGGTCCTAACTCCTTTGATCTGTGCCATTTGATCTTTCTGGTGTTAGGTTCTTTTCAACCTCTCTCCTATGAACAATACAAGCAGATTATTATATAGGATGATTGCGAAATAAAGGTTTGGAAAGCTTTGCCCGACCTATTTTTTCTGACCAAACACAGTATCAAATGCAGCTTGATATTTGCACTCAAACTCAATATCTCCTAGCGTTGGTGGCCTTTGGGACTGGCAGCCTGTGCTGCGCGGTCCTCTGCAATTTCCATTCCTTCTAGGTGCTAGAGATTGCAGACGAAGGCTCGCCAGGAAGAAACGGAGCGAGCTGATTATGCAGAGGCATGAGACAGCCTTGGACAGCGTTCGACGTTTCGAAGCATCTGATTAGAAACAAAGTAAATAACAAAGTGAACAGGACAGCAGAGGACAGCAGCGGACAGCGTCTTTCATTGGACTGCAATCCTGGCTCAAGATATGGGTGTGAGCTGTTGCAATGGAAGGCTGTGCCTGCTTATGGTCTTCAGCCGCATTTTTCTTGTCCTGGATATTGTCTGTTGGAGAATAGCTGAAGGAGGGAAACTGTAGATGTGCGATTGGAAGCATGCTCTAGTCTAGTGTAGAAAATTGTCAGTGTCTACTTGGTGGAGACTGGTGCACTTGTTGAGGCCTGTGATAGATCAACATATCGGAAGAACGACTGTGTACCCCCGAAGCAACAGCTGAGTCTTGCGTGTTCTGAAGCTAGTTGTTTGTTTTGCAACTCTCGCCTGTCAGCATAGCTTGCAGAGTGGACATTCTTAGTGTCAGATGCAAAATCTCAGTGGCCACAGGCAAAGAGAAGTGGTAGGACTTCCTTATATATCATATCAGTATATATCAGTGCTAGGGCCTGCTAGGGTAAGAAAAACCGCCCTTGGAGTTTGCAAGATGTGAAGTGCGCATGTCAGACGCATGATATATGTTTACAATGCTGTTGCATCATCACCATTTGCGACCACTGATCCAGGCCCACTTCGCTCAACTCATGTCTGATTCAGATGAGTTTGAGTATGAGTCGGATGATGACCCATATGGCGGTGCTGAGGAAGAGGCCATGCTTGCTGTGTACTCTGTAGGCATCTGCTGGCACAGGCTATTGTAGCGATTGTAGTTTGTATTGCAGCGATTGTAGGCTGTATGCCTGGCACTCCTGGAACTTTTGAGGATGGGGACGAGGAAGCAATTCAGATAGAGAACACCTTCTACGAGGTGCCGGATTTAGTGCTTCCCTGTCCTTGCACGCAGTTGATGCGAAGCATCAACACACACACACATGTGTACATATGTATATATGATATATATACTGTACATACATATGATGTGTATCTATCTATGCCTATATTTGTTTATGATATATATATATATTATCGAAGGAAGTTTAGAAGTCTATACTTCCGTTTTACGGAATTTCATTGAATAGCAATTGATTAGCAATTCACTTGATTAGCAACTCACTTGATTA